>JASCZW010005623.1:0-159615 GCA_034211315.2 Aedes japonicus
CATGTATTGCTCTATATCACATCGCTCAAAAACACCTCTCTTCTTTCGTATTACCAACAATCAATATGCAACTCAGCGATTAGAAATTGGTTCACTGTTGTAGGACCCCTTGGTCCGAAGTACACCTTGAAGCCAGCACCTTGTTATACATATTTGCGCCTTTGTTTTGATTTGCTGTGTTATTTTGACAGAATATTTGAGAGAGTGTTCGTGTGAGTTCATTATAAGGGGCGCATTATTGAGCTTGGGACCGAGCTTGGGACCGATGTGCTAGTACTGACTGAGCCAAGAAAAAAATCGTATTTGTATGGGACCTACTGGTCTTAGAGTTAGTCTATGGTATTACTATCCCTTTTTTTCACACGGAAAAGTTACTCAATTTTCGTAAAAAGTGGATTTACTCAATTTTTGACTAGATCCACTTTTTACGAAAATTGATTAACTTTTCCATGTGAAAAAAAGTAATAGTAATACGAAAGAAATAGAGGGTGTTTTGAGCGTGTACGTAATATAAGCTGTAGTGTGAACGTACTATTAGGGGCGAGTCATTAAGCTTGGGAGAGATGCGCTATTACTTCCTGAGCCAAAACATATATATTCAGTTTCTGCATGACTATCCAGCCGCTGGTATAATTCTCACACACAACTTGGCCTAAGTATAAACTTTATGCAACGTTAGTATAGTTGTTTTTACTATGCTATATGTAAACCCCGTGAATCATAAAAATGATTTCTTTTTAAACTACAACTCAACAATCAAACAAATCTCAGATTCCCAAATAAAAAATTCTCATATGTTTACAATTAAATGTTTTGTAACCATATAATAGATTCTATAGTATGTACAATTAATAGCATCACTGAGAAAAAAGATTGGTAAACGCAAACATATTCTAGTTTCATTTAACCGGAATTTCACGTTGAATTGGGCACAAACATCATATCAGTTTGATTTAACTACCTATGGTGGTTAAAACAAACTAAAACTTTGAGTTATTGCTTCGGAAATTGAGCAGTTAAGTTCAACTGATATCCGTTTGAATTTACCATGATGTTGGTTGTTTCATTATGACAGCTTCGAAAACAAACAGATATGCTGGTTGATTCTACCAACGCTAATGGTTTGCTTCAAACAAATTTTAGTATGATTTAAACTGAATTCCTGTTTGAAACAAACAAACGAAAACGGTTCAATCAACAAACATTTCTGTTTACAATCACCATATTTTTTTCTGTAATTTCAAAAATATATCCTTGAATAAAATGTTGACAAAAACAATAAAATAGGGCACATTTACATTTATAGACTTCTCTCAGTCTAAGAGATATCTACAAAGGTTAATGCAAGCCTTTCTACTATTTTTAGGGTTTTTTAAAATTTTAGTAAAATTTTGTTTATTTTAACATTTTTAATGATTCGAATGTTTCTATTTCACGTATTACCGCAATTGTCAACGCTAATCCGAGCGTGATCTTCCGGAAAGTCCCGAACCACAGCCAACATCCAAAATGAAGCGCCTTTCATCCTCTGGCAGGGCGAGCGACTCTATTGTCCGTTCGCACATCTGTACCAAAATGTCAATGATCCGGGTGTTGTTTGTGTGACGGGCTTCATCTTTGTAATAGGACTGAAAGGTAATCTTGTGTAATGGCGAACAGAGTAGTTTTGTGTTTGGTTCGCGCATAAAAAATAATAATTTAACGTGTGAAAAGTGTCGTGATTCGCGAAAGAAATATTCTATCGCGCATTCATAGTGTTTCAATAATCAGGCTAAGTAAAAGGACAGTTGCTATAGCAGCTTGTTCCTCATAAATTTTAATTAGCTTGGTCTGTCCATTCGGCGCGCCGGAGACCATCTCTGTGATTTTTTTGCCTTGTTTTTACTTTCGGTAAGGTTGTTGGCTGTTTGTAGCGTCGACGGCGGATAATGTGTATTGCTTGACAATGGCTTGTTGTTCGTCATGTAATGAGGGAATGGTTGCGGCTGATCTCCAGTTGACCTGTGTAGAAAGTGTGCGCGTGTATTTCATTACAAGTGCACACCACTTACAAAGGGTACGGCGAAACTTGTGACCGAGAACGCAAATCTTGGTTTCAAGTGTATGGATTGTCTATCAGACCCGTTTTGTGGTGGGCAGGAAGATGCGATCTCGGACGCCAAGAGGATAGAGGAAGGGATGAAAACACTCTCGAACTCGATCACTGGCATGCGAGATCAAATTTCTGCCCAAATAGACGACGCGTTGAAAGACGGGATGGAACAATTGAGACAAAATGTATGTGGGTCTCTTGAAAATTAATATGTGAGAAATTCAATGCAATGACAAGTTCACTTTTTGAAATTAATGCGCAGGAAAAATTTAGCTTTGATGAATGATGCCTGCGCGTGGTCTGCGACGGTTCACTCTGAATCCGATTCGATGCAAATTGGCAAAAAACGTAGGATACAAATTAGTGATAACGATGATGTATTTCAAGACAACGCAACTTTTGCGGATGTCGTCAAACGCAGTAAGGAAAATGTCAATAAAAAAAGTAAACAAAATAGTAATAGTAAATTGAACAGTAGTAAACCAAGCAATTGTAAGGTTCGTCCGGTTATTGTGATCAAACCAAAAGAGTCCAAACAAGCTTGCGATCAAACTCGTAATTTTTTGAAAACAAATTTAGATCCAAAAACACACAAGATTAGCAATTTTAGGAATGGAAAAGATGGTGCCATTATTGTTGAATGTGCCATCGGTGCTAATGTATCGAATGTGAAAAATGGTATTGAAAGCAATCTGGGTGAAAATTATAGTGCTGTTGTTCCCACGTCGGTGCCAAGATTGAAAGTAGTGGGCATGAGCCGTCAATTATCCTCCGATGTTTTCATTGACCTATTTGAAAAGTCAAAATGAAGGCATCGAAATAAAAGATGTAAAAGTAGTAAGAATGCATGAAAATCCAGCGGTTCATATACAGCAAGTTTAGTGCGGTAATTGAAGTCGATTTGGGTACTTACAATAGTATGGATACAGGCAAAGGAGGTAAATGTAGATTTTGATCGGTGCTTTGTGTATCCTGACATTAATGTGCTGAGATGCTTCAAATGTGGAGAATTCGGACACAAGAGCATGGATTGCAAAAACTGTGATACGTGCTCTAGGTGTAGCCAAAAACACAAGACATCGGAGTGCACGTCAACTGTTTTGAAATGCGTTAATTGTTTGAAAATGAATAGAGAACGTAAAATGAACTTGACGTCAACCATGCCGCATTTAGCTCTCAATGTTTGGTATATAAGAGAATTTTGATCAAAAGAAAAGCAGCTTGCGTTTCAATAAATAGCAACCACGTTCCAGGAAGAATGGTAATCAATTTGATTTTTTGTATTTTAATATTGCGGGGTTGTCAACAAACTACGTAGCATTACGTCAGATTGTTGAAGAAAAACGTCCACTTTTGGTTTTATTAGCAGAAACTCACATTGTTGAAATTGAAGCCTTTGATCAGTATTGCATTCCGGGATATAATGTTGCTGCTTGTTTATCACATTCTGGACATACTGGCGGTGTTGCTATTTATGTCAAAGAATCAGTTCAATTCAATCTTCGCCACAACGAAATGGTTGATGGTAACTGGTTCTTGGGCATAACAGTTGTACGTGGCATGATGATGGGTAATTATGGTGTTTTGTATCATTCACCCAGTTCCAGTGACCAGCGTTTCATTGAAATTTTAGAGGACTGGCTTGGAGGTATTTCTTGATTCTAGTAAATTAATTATAATTGCTGGTGATTTCAATATAAATTGGCGCGATAATAATAGTTCAAACCATTTGAAGCATTTAGCTAATTTTTTCAATTTAAGACAAACTGTTGATGAATATACGCGAATTTCCAGGCACAGTAGAACTTTAATTGATCATGTTTATTCTAATCTTGATTCTGTTTGTTCAGTTGTCGACACTGATTTGAAAATAACCGATCATGAGACAGTAGTGATTAACGTAATTGAGAATAACTTAAATAATAGCGAAGTTTTTGTAAATTGAAGTGCTGGAGGAAATATTCAAAACAGGCTGTTTCTAACCTTGTTGAAAGAAGCGTGGATTTTCCAATCGCGACCGATAATTTAGATGAATCTGCAGCTGTTCTTACAAACACTTTGAAAACGTGTACAAATCAACTAGTTGAACAAAAATTTGTTTCTTTGAAGGAACTCGAACAGCTGGTACATATTTAGATCTTTTGCGTCTTAAACGCAAATAGGTGACATAATGGTACATAATGGAGAATCATTGGAATAAGTACACAATCGCGCGGAATAAATATTCACAATGCATTAAAAACTCGTTGTAGATATATACAGAGGAAAATTGATCAGCATCAAAACAATAGCAAAGAGTTATGGAAAATTTTGAAATCTTTATTAAAACCCAGCAATTGCAAACCGCGATCCATAACTTTTGACGGCACAATAGAACAGTCTGAACAAGCAATTGCGTCTAGTTTAATGATTATTTCGTCAATAGTGTTTCGATTGATCAATCAATCTATTGAATTGGTTGATGAACCTGATGAAATAAAGCAGCCAATGAATAGTAATTGCAGATTTGAAGGTTTTCACCCGATCACAATAGATGAACTTAGAAATATTTGCTTTTCATTAGGAAAATCGGCTGGAGTAGATAATGTTAATGCTAGAGTTATTCAAGATTGCTTTCATGTCATTGGTCACACTTTACTGGACCTTATTAATAAATTATTACAAACTGGGCACGTGCCTGAAGTGTGGAAAGAATCGTTGGTTGTTCCGATTCAAAAGGTTGCTGGAAACGATTAAAGCCGAAGAGTTTCGTCCTATCAACATGCTGCACACATTAGAGAAAATTTTAGAACTTGTTGTGAAAGGCCAGTTGCTGGAATATTTAAATAGTAATTCTTTGTTGATACTGGAACAATCTGGCTACCGGGAAGGCCATTCTCGTGAAACCGCGTTGAATTTAGTATTAGCAAAATGGAAAATAACTTAGAGATAGAGATACGATTGTTGCTGTTTTTGGATCTGAAACGCGCTTTTGAAACAATTTCTAGGCCCTTGTTGTTGAAAACAATACAGCGCTTGGAATTTCGAGTTACTGCATACCAGATGGTTTGAGAGCTATTTGTCTGACAGAACTCAACGGACTGTTTTTAATGATTCTGTTTCAAATCCCGTGGGGAATAACCTTTGAGTGCCCCAGGAGTGTATTAGGGCCCCTTTGTTTATTATGTATATGAATGACATGCGACGTGTTTTACGATTTTGTGACATTAATCTGTTTGCAGATGACACTGTGTTGTTCATTGCAGCTAAAGATTTAAATGAAGCCGTTACCCATTTGAACGAAGATTTGCGTTTTCTAAGTAGATGGTTGAAATGTAAGCAATTGAAATTGAATATAAGCTAAAACTAAATTTATGCTAATTTCACAGAATCGAGTAAATGAGAATGTCTCAGTTACGAATTAATGATGAGGCAATTGATCGCGTTCGGGAGATTAAATATCTTGAGCGTGATTATTGATGACAAGCTAAAGTTCAACGCTCACATTGACAATGTCATCAAGAAAATTGCCAAAAGTATGGAATTCTATGCCGATTGAAAACGATTTAACTACTTGCAGTAAAATACAGCTATACAAATCAATCATCTCTCCTCATTTGGACTTTTGCCCTTCCATTTTATTTTTGGTCAATCAAACACAAATACTGAGGCTACAGCGTTTGCAGAATAAAATAATGCGTTTGATTTTGAGATGCAACAGATTCACTTCCTCGACTTTAATGTTAGACGCGTTGCAATGGTTATCGGTGAAGCAGAGAATTGTATATTTGACTATGGTGTTCATTTTTAAAGTAGTTAATGGTTTGCTGCCTCGATATTTGTGTGATCGAATTGAAAGAGGAAGTGATATTCATAGATACAACACTAGAAACGCGTATGAAATAAGAACACCGAATTTTTTGACATGTGCTTCACAAAACTCATTATATTTTAAAGGAATAAATGTTTTCAATTCGATGCCAAGACACATTAAACGTGCGCCAACACTTTCAGAATTTAAAAGACTATGTATTTCACACGTTAAAACTGTTTGCTAAACAGTAAGCAAATTTTTTGAATTATTTATGAAGATTGTAACTGACGATGTTTTACTGATATAAAACGGATTATTTTGTATGGACTATTTCTTGTACGGTTATGTTACTTTTTTTTTTGTTTTTTTTTTTAAATGAAGATTGTATTTTGACGAAGTTTTTTACAAACGGATTATAATGAGTTGGCTATTTTCTTTTTACATACTTTTTTTTTCTCACTTTTATCAACACTACAAACTATTTTGTTCGTCACGGTGATGATGATGGAAATTTGTTTCATGTTGTTGTAGTTAAAAAAAAAAAAGAAAGTAGTCTACAATTGTTTGAGCCTCGCGCGCGGTATACAGGTATAAAGGACTTCTTTTTGAATTCATGAAAAAAAAATTGGCCTCTTATGCTTGAGAAGATACCATGAAATAGTAGTGGGTTGTCTGGCTGATTGTCGGAGAATTCCTTGCCAATTCTGTTGTGGTTGAACGTAAAAGTTTGACAAGGGCCGGTCCAGGATTTTTTCGGTTTGGAAATTTTCTTGATTTCCCTGGTTGGGGATATCCTTGGTCAACCCAAAACTAAGCTGGTGGCTCCATTAGTGTTGGAACTGCATTGGCTCTGTAGCGGGTAGGATCGGATATTGGCTTGTCTTTTGATAATGTCCTTAAACGGAATTCTGTGATTTGAATTGTAATAGGATTTCCCGATCGCTGGGAATACTTGCGAACATTTGTGGTTGACATCAATAGCTTTTCACAATTATATCGCTGTAAAGCAAATGAACAGTTTTGGAAGAAGTTTATATCTGTAGATGAAATCAGTTCGTTTTTTTGCATAACTGGTTGAATTGCTTTAAATAAATTATCTAATAGATAAATCGTCTAGCTCAAACCTTTGTAGGGGTAAGTGGCGGGACCATCATCATCATTAAGAGGTGTTTTATTTATGGACTTAACGATTACCTTACCGGAACATTACGATTTCAGGCGGAGCTAGTTGTTCTAGCCTTCTAGTTATTACTTTTTATTGGATACATCACGGTGGGATAATTTATTGAGACATTACGAGTGCACTTCCGCGAGCTAAACTTCCGCGAAAATACACATTTGATGGGAAATTATATAACCCAAAAAAAAAGTTCGTTTCAAACTAAATTTTCAGTTAGTTTTTCTCCAAACAAAACATCAGTTTGATTTAACCGCCGCTTTGGTTGAATCAATCTAAAATTTTATTTTGTTTCGCTGAGTGAATGCAACCGGGTTTTTAGTAAAAATAAACCCCTTTCAAGGTGGAATCAACAAAAATATTAGTTTAAAACATCCATAACGTCTCTAGGTAGAAACAACCAACCTGCATGTTTGTTTCGAAACTAAATCGTTGATTTGAATCCACAAAACGGATTTTAAAAATAACTAGTTTTTTAGTTTGGATGTCAATAAACATGTTTGTTGTTTCAAACGGGACTGTTTTTTCTCCGTGATTGTTCACAACGATAAGATGGTCATAGGATTTATTGTTCCCACAATAGAATCTTATGTAAATTGAGACATCGACAATAGAAAAGGGGGGTTGTTATGTAGGGTAAGGGGATATAATGTTACCCTAGCTCCTTCATTCGGCCTATGTACCAAATGTGTCATTAATTAAGCGATAATCTACAAAATTATGTAACTATTAGCATGATAGATGTAATACGAAGCAATTGAGACTATATTAATCATCTTATAGTTGTTCACTTCCGCGTAATTTTCGGTTTCTTGAACTTTTGGGGCATCATGATTTCACTGGTTATGCTAACCCCCAATAATGGTAAAATTTACTATCAAATTTGTCTCTGTGTAATTGTATTGTTTTACAAATGTTGAAAATCCTAGCATATGGAGTGAATTGTAGATCTATTGCGATTACAATATGTATTTCTCATTTATCTGATTCACGAACAATAAGATTTATGATCGGAAATAGATTTTAAGGATATTTTATATTATTGTATTGTAATTGTATGTTTATTTTTATCCGGGTTGACCTTTGTAAAAAAGTTCAACTCCCTTTAGAAATTTACCTGAAAATACAATATTGAGTCTATGTTCTTTCATTTTAGGGTAAGATTGAATGAACGTGTGCACGTGTCAAAAAAAACATCGCTGGAAACATCGCAATATTTTATTCCGCTCTGTTGTGATCGCTTGTTTGTTTTCGTTCTGCTTCTGGCAAGTAGTTGTGCAACTCGCAAATTTTTCCGCAAAGATGTGAAAATTCGTTAATTTATAGATAATTTCCACCACAATCCGGTAAACATGACTCTGTGTCACACAAGAATAAACGTAAACCTATTTAAAAGTGCAATCTGTGCCTTCCGTAATTATTCGCACCTATCGAGCGTTGGCCATGCACCGAAGCTTCTCCCATCGTCGCAACACCCGCTCGTTCCGGTTAGGTTTGCCAACACTCTGTTCTGGGAGAAGGACCGCAAGGGCGGATACAACACCGGGAAGAAGGTGTCGCGCAAGCAGCTGATTGTAGATGGGTTGAAGGAACTGAAAGAGGAATTTGCCCTGTTCAACCAGGAGTGGAAGGAAAAGCTGGCCAGCGATCCGTTGGTGGTGTTCCGACCGGGCGAAACCGACGTTGTGTTCAACTTTGAATCGGAAAAGGATTTAGATCGCTGGGTCCTGACGACGGATAAGGATCACAATGAGGGTTTCACCGAGGCCAAGTTCGAGCTGAGTCCGGCTGGTTTCGGATTGTTTCACGGAACGTTGGAAAGCCGGGTGCCGAAGGATGGACGAATCAAACGGTCTGGATATGCCAACATGAGAAGCCTGAGAGTTAGGGTGAGTAGTTGATAGTGTGCAGGTTGACAGAGAAGTTGAATGAAGGGTTTATTTGTAGAAATCGTTTAAAAGAGATGCTTTCTACGAGTGGGAGCAGTACAACACCTTGGTGATGAGAATTCGCGGAGATGGTCGTTCCTATTTGATCAATCTTGCGTCGGAGGGTTATTACGACATACTGTGGAACGATATCTATCATTATGTGCTGTATACCAGGGGTGGTCCTCATTGGCAGTACGTGAGGATTCCATTTTCGAAGTTTTTCCTTGCTTCCAAGGGGCGAGTTCAGGACAACCAGGGACCAGTTCCTTTGAACAGAATCAGCAGTCTTGGATTCTCGGTGGGAGCCCGCGGTAGTCACGAGGGACAGTTTAGGCTGGAGTTTGATTATATTGGTGTTGAGTTCGATCCGCATCATACGGAAGAGTTTGCCTATGAGATGTACAAACAGCCAAAATATATTGTTGCTACTTGAATAAAGATAAGTCTTTTTTTTTGTACAAGAAAGTCCTTTTTGCGTGTAAATATCATAAAGACGTAACTGCAATGGTCGATGTTATGTTGATTCGATTGACGGAATATTTTTCAATTCAGTTCGTTAAATGATCATTGAGTCTTGCAACATAAATATAGAAAGCTAAGCAAAGTATTGTTCTGGAAAAGATAGAAACAGAATCGATCAATGCAGTTACGTCCCCAAGACACCTAACCCGTGATTTTTATTCAAATGGTATATACATTTTTGTTTGAAGGGAGTTCCAAGCTTGGAAAGGAACAAATTATAGTTAGGACAACAAAGAAAAACATAACAAATCAAACTGGGAGGGTTTCAAGGCTGCTAATTCTTCTTCAGAATCTTGTAAGTGTCCTTGTTGATGATGTAGCTTAAGGCAGCGGCCACCGTGGTGAATCCCGTCAAGTACCACAGAGCATGCAGATACGGATGATCCACATAGTTCCAGATTGGGGCCCCCAAAGTGGTGGCCACCGCGACCAGCTGTACGGCAGTGTTGACTTTGCTGATAAAGGTCGGTGCAAGCTGAGCAGTTGCGTGCGTAACATCGAAGTAACGTGACAATGTGCGCTGCAAAACAACCATAGCTCAAGAAACCATCCTAAACAAGTTCAATCCACAAAGCATCTTACCGGCTGAGGTAGACTAATGTAGCGTATCACAAATCCGGCTCCGATCAGGAACAGGTCCCTAAACAGGATCATTCCAGTCAACCACAGTGGCAGTAGGTCAGCGTAACTCATCGAAATCACCAGCGATCCGACCAGAATCTTGTCCGCCATCGGATCCAAGAATGAACCCAGCCGGCTTGCCTGACTGGGCCAGTGTCTTGCAATGAAACCATCCGCCATGTCAGTCAATCCAGCCACAACCAGCATGCCCATGGCCAGTGAAAATTCCGATTGGACAATCACATAGCCCAAGTATGGCGACATGACGATTCTCCCGATGCACAGCAAGTTGGGAATCGTTGCCACATTCTCCCGCTCGATTACTTCCTCCACTCGCTCCTTTACTTTATCCTTCCTTTCGCGTATGTCCTGTATAATCACCTTCTTTTTCTCCTGTAGCATCTGTTTGTTCTTCTGCAGAACATTCTGAAGTATCTCCGCTCCTTCGACTGACTTGATCTGAAAATCTTCCTTCTTAAGCGACGAGGAAAAACACTTATAGAAGGGAACATTCGGTGGGCCCCCGAGTAGCCGACCGTTGTTTCCATCTCCCTTGTTCTGATGGTATAGACAGGCTGGACTTAGAAATGCGCAACGTAACAGTTGCTTCCGGCGAGCGGTTCCAGCTTGAACCCGACTTGTAATCGTCGATGGAATTCGCTGCAAAAGGGCTCCATTGTTAACGGAGAGCAGTATCTTTCCCGGCAGTTGGTATGCGGTGTTCAGAAGCATCCCGGTAAATCTCCCTCCGATCAGCGAGTTTTATTTTTGTTATTGCTCGTGGGTTGTTTGTTATGGGTTCGCGCAGCTTGAGAACTATAACTGATTCAGAGGAAATCCGAGTCAGATATCGATTCGTGTGAGCTGAAGGGTATACCTACCATGTTTCTCAACTCTCTGGTAGTTGATCGGGTCATAGAGAACCGAATTTGAGGCCAATTTTGAAGCCTTTGTGCGGAAAATAGCCGGAAACGTTCGATTCGGGTTTTTCGGTGAATTTACATAATTTTCGAGAACGGATCGACGATCGCCTGAAAGATGGGACACTGTCAACATGACGATGACAGCTTAATCGAGCCTATGAAGCAAAATGCATCCTTTTATTCATTGTACACGGTTATTTGTTAAACTTCGAAATAGTTCTTTAAACCATGACCATAGTCTAGAATACCGTATACGATGTGCAATCGACCATTTTCAAGGTTATTGTAACCATCATATGCAAGTCATCTTGATCATGATTTAATTGTCGGTACCACTATGGAATTATTCTCAGTGTAGCTATAAGGCCAATTATATTGCACGACAGGTCTATTTCGCTATTACAATTCAGCGCCACCATTAGATTAGGGCGAATCTGCTTTTGTAAACAATGGCTTTCGTAGTCATTTTCTCTTGAACTAAAGGTCTCAAATACAAATTAAACACTCTTTAAGGAAGAGGAGCTTTATCACTATCCGCTGATATCTCGAGTAATTTATGATTAGGGCCTAAAAGCCATTTGTAAACAATGACTTTAAACGTTAATCTTTCACGAGTCACGAGAATTCTACTATATTCAGCTACTTCATATGGTAGAACTAACATTCTTCTACCAGATGCTGTTTTCATTTTAGGGAAGGTCCATTAATTATGTCACGCAGTAGGGGGGGAGGGGGGAGTTGAGAAAACGTGACGATCAATACAAAAAAATTTGAAGGTCCATACAAAAAACGTGACAAGGGGGGGAGGGGGGATTTATAAAAAGTAAATTTTTGCGTTACGTAATTAATGGACGTTCCCGAGAATGATTTTCGATTCAAGAGAAATCGACATTTAAAGTCATTGTATACAAATGGCTTTTAGGCCCTTAACATAAATTACTCGAGATATATTCAATTTCAATAAATTGTATTCGACTTCCGATAAATTAGTAGACAAAGTGTTTGTTTAAAAAAGCAGATTCGCCCTAATCAAATGTTGGCGCCGAATTGTCGAGATCGACGAAATTTGGTCGATTGACAATCGAAAATTAGTGACTGATCTGCCACATTTGGTCGAGTAAGAGTCGATACGCGTTTTCATGGGTTAGTGGTTTTAGGCTGATGAACGTATGAAATACACTAAACCATTGTTTTAGGCTGATGAACGTATGAAATACACTAAACCATTTTTTTAAGGTAAATTAACAAAAAAAAAAAAACAGTTTACTTCTAGCAAAAAATGTCTAAACCTGTTCAAACCAAAACAAACTACCGTCAGTACAACTGGCTCATTTAACTGATTAAAGTTAAGGTAGACATCGCCAGAGGCTATTGTTGTGTGGAGCCAGCATAGCGAATGCTAAGCAGAAATGGTAGGAAACTGACCAAGAGGTCGATAAATGAGGATCCTCATTGTGCCTTGGGATGGAATAACTAACAATAAATTTTGTTTTCTCGTTAGAATACAATTACTTTTGAAATCCACACATTTGTTAAACTGACGAGCCTTGAAATTAATCTTAGAACTCTGTTTTTTTCTTAAGTCCTTCTAAATGCATCATTTTAGTTTATATGCTCTAGGGATTTGAAAATTTACACTCGAGTTAAGTAGTATGAAATTAGTCCTTGATTCCTAAAAGTATACAAATAAAATATCCAAAATTTCGGGCACATACTTGAAAGTTCATAAGCAGACTTCTCAAAGTTTCAGGACGAGACTTTCTAGAAGTTCAGGAAGAGATTTCATCGAAAAAATAACTTCTCCAAAGCACTTCTTAGTAGTTTAAGCAGGAATATTCCAAAAAAAAAAACAGGACAAAACATCTCCGAAGTTCAAGTTCATACTTCCCAGAAGTTAAGGAGAGAACTGTGTGGTGTGCACCAGCCTATTGAATGATTGTACAACACGCATCAGTCTAATGTGTGAGTGACAACAGATCGGTCACCCAGCGCCCACCTATCGCCATGTTGCTCTGTCTGGTGTGAGTTCCTCTCTCGCGCTGCATTGTTCGAGGCTATTGCGGTCGTGTCGTGATCGTAGCTTCTATTCAGTAGTCAACCTTGTTAGAGGTAAGTCGAGTGTGTTAGCTGCGGCATATTAGGAGATTCCCTGCAAATGGCCGGTCCGCATAAGAACTTCCTTGAAAATCAAGGAGGACTTCTCAGAGTTTTTTGAAGAAGTTTAGGGAACAGGACTTCTTCCAACTTTGAAACTTTCCAGAAGTTCTGGAGTTCTTCCCAAATTTATGATGGAACTTCCCAGAAGTTCATAAAAAGCTTCCCCGAATTTCAGGAAAAAAATATCCAGAGAGGGCACTATAGTTTACTTGAGCGAGTTTGCATTCTCAAGAAATTTGCGGAAGAAACCATTGTTTACGTTTGCGACATTGGCCCTAATGAAAACTCCATGTCGAATTCACTTAAGTCTTTCTCTTCGAAATAAATAACCGTAGTGAAAAGATAAGGCGCGAGTTTTCAAGGACGAGATGTTCGCGAAAAAAGCCATTGTCAGTTAACCCCTTATGAACAATTATTGACGAATTGTGCTGTTAGTTTGTTTTTTTTTTCAACTTAATTGTTTATTTATGAGGCTTAAGTACCACAGGCATAACGGAGACGAGTTTTTTTTTTTAATTTTTACAACGATAACTTAGTAACTATGTTAGTTTTGGACAGCCGAAAACTCGTGGCTAGGTGGAGGTTAGGGTTTACAATGATTCGGGTACACTGAACCCAAACATCCTCCTTTTATCGAATGAATCCTCCGTCGGTTGATATCGAAACATGGAAATCGCATTTTCGAATGATAGATGCACTGCCTGTAACCGCATATCAGTCCCATATTACTTTTTGACGTTTTTAAGTTATGTTGCGCAATTGCCTTATTTTTTATCATATTTTCGAAAGCAATAATAAAATTTAGCAGTTAGTTACAAAAAATGTGAAAAAAATATCAGGTCGGTTTGTCCCATCTTGAAAGAAACCGCATATGAGTCCCATTATTAAAGTAACCGCATATGAGTCCCGTTTTAGAAGTGGCAGTTAAATAAAAATATCGAACACCTACTAGAATTATGGTTGTATTTCTCAAATGTATAATCCTTCTTAGAGAAATAATAAAATAATAAACTAAGCAAAAAATGTAATTGTAAACAGGAATAATATTGGAATAAAAATCCATTCTACCAATCAGTCTCCCGTTTGTCCACTTTGAGACAATTCAATTAAAGATCTCTTCTTCTCTTCCTCAATCAATGGTTAAATGGTTTTAAGTTAATTGGTTTTTCCTGTCAGCGTCAATGCCTCGAGGTTGGCTCTTCTTTTTCAATTGACCTTCCAGATGAAAGTCGTCAGCTGAAATTAGTATTTCTTGTATGTTTGTAAATAATTTGCAGCACTTCAAGTCCTCACCTTTTACAGAGTTACTGTAGTGAAGATACAGGGATCCTTACTTCACGATAATATATCTTCGGAATCCTAATGGCCGCACTCTTTGACGCATCCGAAATTCTCCAAAATTACAACAAGAGCAAGGCGCCGCGCCGTCTTCCTGTTAAGTCACGATTCCGAAATTGTTTTTTGCGATTTTTTCGTTCCGGTGTTCATTGGTTCCGTCTCTGTGGCAAAAAAAAACAACTATCTGAATCATGACCAGCATGCATAAAACGAGAAACTTCATTCAATGCATCACGGACCTTCTCTTAATCTGCATTTGAAGATGGAGCATATAAAGCTGCATCACCTTGAGGATCATTATCCACTGATACAAGTTTTTCCGCTTTTATGGAACAAAAACTTCCACATGTTGCATCCTCACCAGAGTGCTTTTCAACTGATCTGCATTTGAAAACAAGAATTGGCTCACATAATCGAATTGCCATGATCCCTTTCTTTCTTGTCCGACAAGAAAGAAGTGAAATTCGACCAAAACCCTTGCATTTTTTCACGATTTTAGATAGAAACAACTTACCAGCTCTTGTCATCGCATCAAATCCACAATCTTCGTCGACAGAACTTTCATCACTATCATCAAAGTAACTCTTGATTAGCTCTAGGACATTTTGTTTTCGTAAAGAAATTTGAAATCTCCGTGAAACACATGCTTAGAACAGCAATTTTTAATTCGTTCTAGTCGGTCAAATATTACATAATACGCTAAATAACGGGAGCAGGGTTCGCGTCTTTTTATGTTTCAAATTTATAATTCTACATTTTTGGCCTGTAACGTGGAAAGGGAGTTGTTTTGATCATATCTTATGAATGTACTACATGGTAATGGGAGAGTTAAAGTGGTCGAAAAATGTCTTACGTAATATTCGAACGAACCCCACGACAAAGCATACCGCATCAGAACGATATTGTTGAACAAACAGAATGGGACTGGTATGCGGTTACATTTATGCCTGATGGACAAAGTAACTGCATATTTTGTCCCAATGCATTTTTTCTTCAAAAACACATTTTTTAAATTTTATTTTGATTGTATAGTAAACAATGCATACTATTACACATAAACTATCAAAATATAGAGTAAAAAAGTACACCAAACGGCCTGAATCAAGAAAAATGCTTTCCTTACTTGAATGATCGTTTTCTCGGTTTGCTGTTTTTCAATATGGGACTGATATGCGGTTACAGGCAGTGCAGGTGAAGGACGGTTTTCTAGAAACCAGATGATTATCCTTCCAATGTTGACCAACTAATAATACGCAAAGTGAATTGACCTCCCGTTCAAATTCGAATGCACGCTGTATGAAAAATCGTCATCCCAAAATCGAATGCGTATTGCATTGGAAAAGCCCTATAACGAGAATCATTTGAAATGAGGATGACAAACATTCGATTTTACATCATTCGGTGAAAACCTATCGCTATAAGAACTGGTACCATCACGAATAAAGGATCGAAACCCACTCAAATCCTTAAGGAGTCATGGTGTAGATTTCCCAGACTCCTTCAAAATTTTTGGGCTCCCGTTGCAAACCCTGCTCAACGGTTGTGAAAGGGCAATAAAATTAAAACCATAATTTGTTTCAGAATCGATCGCATCAGAAATCGCTAATGCTCTTCAGTTTGGAAACAAACTTCATACTGTATTGGGTTGATTGTCATACGAAACATGGATGATCGTCATACGGGTTTAACCATAAGACAATCATCCGATTTTCGAAAGCTTTTCGTTAAAGGGCGCACTCGAATTACTTTTCAGACGATCCTGGGACGATGTTTGGGTTCAGTGTAGGAATGGGAATGCTTTCAACAGCAGATAAGCGGTGCGGTGTTGTTGCTGTTCGTCCGGCGTAAATTTGACATTGCATTAACCTGTAACGATACGATCGAAGGGAAAACAGTGCACATGTTAAAACGACAGCTAAGAGGGAATATGAGGAGGCTCTGCCCGCGGTCGGTTGGCTTTTCAAGGAGCTGTCAATATTTTTCCGTCTTTTTCCGCGAATTTATTTTTCAATATTAAACAAAATAGCTGTGAGAAGTGAGTTTAAAATTGTGTTGTGAGGTCCTACGAAGAAAGAGGACGGCCATTAACTATAAGGAAATGAGAAGTCCCGTTCGAGCCATTAGAGTTTCCCGTCGGTCGCATTCACCAGGTTACCCGGAAAAGCAACAACACAAGGTAGTTAGTACCGGTGTACCTGGTTGCCTGGCTGCAGTGATTAAATTTTTGGCCTAAGAAATTCTTGAGTCCAGGAAATTTTTCATATAATTTGCTTCTTATAAAATTATTGGCATTAACATCAATAAAATGGAACGTAGTTAATAGAATGAATGTGAGAAGACAAGGGCAGTAATGGATACCGGATTTCTAACAGATAAGTACAACCTTTTTTAAATAACTCTGGTGATCTGATTGCCTTATTTACGCCAAACAAATCTGAAAAAACGTTGTTGTAAACGTCCTAGAACACCAAGGCCGAGCTACAATGGGGAGCGCATTGGCGCATTGCGGCAGCTTTTTATGTCAATTTATGTTTATTTTATGTCAAAAGCTGCCGCAACGCGCCGTTGCGCTCCCGATTGTAGCTGGGCATCCAACCTAAACAGCATCAGGCATGCAAGTCCGTAAACGTGTATTCGCGAACGCGGGT
Organism: Aedes japonicus; assembly: GCA_034211315.2. NCBI lineage: Eukaryota > Metazoa > Arthropoda > Insecta > Diptera > Culicidae > Aedes > Aedes japonicus. Next base: position 17,203 of record JASCZW010005623.1, read on the forward strand.
GTGTGTGCGTATGTGAGTATGGGGGGGGGAGGGGTTTGGCGAGTCCTTTTTCTCTTTTTAGAGAGCGAGTAATGGCGCTATAACCATAAGCCATGAAAGGCTTTGACAAGAGTTAGTGCTCATGTCCCAACCGACTGACAAGCTCCCTCCCAAGAAGAGCCGGGGTACAAGAAGAAAACACCTCTGTGTCAGCCCAGAAAAGATGATAACAAAGCAGTGCACCGTCTTTCTTAGCTTCGTCACTCCCAACGACCTACACTCAGTAGCAAAAAAAAGATTTTTTTTTTTTGCTATTTCTTTTTTTTTTGCTATTTTTTTTTTTTTTTTTTGATATTTCAGCAAGGTCAGTATCGGGTGAAAAAGGGAAATGCTCATGTTGGTACGTCAACTTTGACGCTAGCTGTAGTCCAAACCACTTTATTAAAACAGTTCAAATTTTGTCCACATTATTTTCTGTACTTTTATAGGCTATGGAGAAATTTTTAATATGCTACTGAAATTTTTCACAGAAATACGGATTTTTGAAATTGGTATGTCCAAAAATGACTTTTTTCACACATGTTATGATAACTTCAAATCTATAAATTTTATCAACATGAAATTTTGATCACATTAGTTTTATACATTTTGTATAATGTTGTCAAATTTTCATTCAAAAATATTGATAATTGACAAAGTTACAGGAGGTTGAACATGGAGTTTTTTGCTAACAAAATTTTGCTCGGCTTTTTTTTTGCTCCTGAGTGTATATACATTCAAAAATACGTATGCTTTCTCGCCAAGGAAAGCCTCCCACACAATCCTATTCAACTTCCAACTCCAGATATCTATGAAAGTACCATGAGTTCTCAGCATCTTCTTAAGTCGACATCTAAACAACACTTCGCTCCCATCCCTTGCTGATCATGAAGACCTGTCCAGGTATTCTGCAAATAGATTGATGGTTGAAGTGCCGATCAAACCCAAGGCAGCACTTCTGGCGCATCCATCGTCTCTGCAACAGCCAACCCAGGATTATATATGGTCGAAAAAGGCTATGCTATGTTAAAACGACAGTTAAGAAGAAATCAAATGAATACATCTAGTTGTTTCAAAACTTTGTAAATAAGCTCCATATAGTCCAAGTCCAGCTTAACCAGCACATCTCTGATATCTTCCTTCTCTGGTTTCCCTCGGGCCCGTAGGGATGCGCAAAGATCAGATCTGGCATTTTGAAATCGAGGCAATACCAGACAACGTGGTTGATGTCCTGATAACCTGCACCACAACCCAGAAAACCTATGGGAAAACTGTAAAATTAACGCGAACGCATCCCCAACGTATCAATTGTGGGCCAGCCATGAGAGTCCTTTTCGATAGAAATGAGAGCCTAACAAGTAGTGATTGGACATTGGACAGACGACTTATAACGTTGATAAAATCCTGGCTAATATCCAACCGTCTGAACCATGATTTATTTGATACCTGTGGGAGAATGGAATGTAACCATCTCTAGGATTTTTTTTCAAAAAGGCAAATCTAACAATGAGAGGCTCTCACCTCTCTCGACCTCTTACATTTATTACAGCGCAATTATAAATCTTTTGAGGGTACAGATAGAAACACAACCGTGCTGGCTACCATACTCTACAAATAGTTGAATGAAATACGTAACGCTGAATGGAATATGAATGAAAAAGAAAGTAATCAAAGAGAGTCTCTCAATTGCAGATTTGCCCTAATGAAAAAAAACCCTAGATCTGTTCAAATCCCCTGCATCCCATTTTTGTTGCCAGCTGATCAAGGCCTGCTGACGGAAAATAGGAACAAAAATCACTGAAGGCGATTTGTCGATCATAAATATCGCCTTCCATAGTGCCCACCTTGGCAAGTAAGTCCGCTTTATCATGGCCCGGAATGGAGCAATAAGAAGGGACCCAAGCCAAGGTGATGGTGTATGAATTGTTTGAAAGGCCATTTAAAAGAGATCGTATTTCGCTAACGAAATACGGCGAGTGCTTTGCTGGCCTCATTGAACGAATAGCCGGAAGTGAGCTGAGACTATCCGTAAAGATGAAAAATAGATCTGAGGAAAGAGAGGCATTCGCTCTAATGCATAGTGCATAGCCGCCAATTCTGCGACGTATACGGGAGCAAGGATTTTGAAGTTTGAAGAAGGCGCTGTGAATTTCGTTATAAACACCAAATCCAGTGGAATCATTTGCTTTTGACCCGTCGGTGTAAAACTTTCTGTCACATCTGGTATGGCCAAACTTACTTGCAAAAATTGATTTGTGGCAGTGATTTTATGGAAGAAAAATGTTTGCAGTTAAACGAAGTGTTGTCGACTCGACAAACATTTTTAGCCCGGGAGTTGGAAGGTGATGGCTCTGTTGGGTTCCAGTGACCCATTTCAGAATACCTGGTTACTCACGTCCATTCCGAGGTCACTTTCACTTACAACAAGTTCCGCATAAACACAGTACAAACATCAAAGGATATAGGTACTGTGCATACACTTCCATCATCAAATCTTATTGTTTTGAGGATGGTACGTATTTTTTTCTCTTTATTATCGAGATTTTTAGCCCTGGGTTGGTTCATCTCCCGGCGTCGTCACTCAAATACCTTCTGGGTATTTTCGTAACTTGTCCGGGGGTGAGATTCGTACTCGTGACTGGCGTGAGACCACTACGCCGGGGTGGCCCCCCTAGGATGGCACGTATTTAGCAGTATCGTTCAAATTTAGTTATAATCAGACAGATCTAACCGGAAATTGTTGCTGATGTAGAGTCTTCATTTGGACGGCTTCCCTGTGATACTAAAGGGTGCATTTGTCTCTATAGAAGTAGCACTCCGCTATTCAGCAAATATTTTTACATCATCCTTGTCGAATGGAACAACCCCAATACAATTAGTACTTCGCGCACAATTGCAATACAATGAAAATCTAAGGTTATAAATCACTTCCGAGAAAAAAATTAACTTGAAAGAAAAAAAAACGTCACAGCTCTCCATCTGTACACCACGTGCTGAGTGTATCTGAAATTATACGCGAGCCACTCACGTGCGCATGCCCGTTAGCTTCGTTCGTTGCTTCTGACCAGCAAATGGCTGTTTTCTACATTGTACTAGTTTTCTTTTTTCTCTCTTCACTCTCTTCCAACAACAAAATCCGCCGCTATGAGGCGATTCTATTTCGACTTCTAAACTGCTTATATTATCAAGTCTCTCGCGACAAGACGGAAAAATCATTTATGTCCGCATTGCACAATACTAACAGCACTTACAAACAAAACTCAGTAAATATTAAGTCTTCCTCCGGGTGCGGGGAGAAGCACAAAAAAAATACAAAAAACGGAGAAAAACCAGAAAAACTACCGACCATCACAATTTTTTGGACGGAATCGATTATATTGACTACATCTTACACAAAACACGTGGAGATTTTATAACTTCACTGTTCATTTAGGTTGAATTACGAATATATTTTTGATTTTATTTTTCGCGAAAAGGACGCAACAAAACAAAACAAAACAAAACACGTCAGTTTCCAAGAACGGCTTGCTGCGATCTTCTGGCTTCCAGGGGCCTGGCGGGCTGGCATTCTCCTGTAGCCAACATCTCTTACAACCAAACTTCAAAAGATTCAATGTTTGTAAACAATACTGGCGTTCATACCCGTAGTAACAAACGTCAGATGGGCCTTATTCAAATAAGGCCCACGATATGTTGCATACTGTCAAACGCTAGTAAATAGGATAGGGTTGCCAGGTCCCTGCTGGCTTCCGACATGGTCGTTCTCTCACCAAATTAATCGAGTAATCAACATCCTCAGACGGCACAAGTGTGTATAAAAATCATCTGCCATGGCACATATCGACATTGAGGAAACCATTGATAACGTGTGGCATGATGGCCTGGTATTTAAGCTTAAATGATACAATCTTCCCATCTTCCTCATTTTAAGTTTAAAATTTATTTGCCGGACAGGGTATTCCGTGTATCGCTGCAGGGTGCAGTTTCAGATGCGCTAGAGATCTCCACAGGGAAGTATACTAGGTCCACTTCTGTTCAACTTTGGACGTACCCCCTTTCTCTGAAAATGGATCTCTGTTGTTTTTTGCCGAAGATACCGCAGCCGTCCTCAATGGTAGGGTAACAAGAGCGCTAACCGCATAACTGCAACGAAGCCTGAATATCCTATCAGAATACTTCACTGAATGGAGGATCTATATCAACGCAGCAAAGACCCAGGTCATCCTATTCTGACACTCTAATTGTCCTATACTTGTTCCGCTTGAGGATTGTAAAATAAGCCCGAGCAACACAACGGTGGAATAGACCAATTCAGTTGTCTACCTTGGCGGTTACCTAGATAGCAAGCTGATTTCAGGGAGCAAGTTGACAAAACTGTCACAAAGTGTAACGTTTTGTTTTGAAGTTAATCAACTTCGTACTATAAATTTCCCCGGTCACGGCCAGTCCGGAGCGTAAGAAGAGCGGCTTTGACATCCCCTTCTCACATATTGTCAGCCACAGCAGCACTTTCTTGGGGAACTTTGTGTGTGAAATTAACTTCACCTCGGAGCTCACTTCCTTCGTGGGGGAAGTAAAATACGAAGTGCCCTGCCAGGCGTTGCCATCCAGGATGAAATAGGTATCGTCGTCCATCACCACCGCCACGTCGCGATTCGCCGGGAAATCGAGTTGACCGCGACATCCGCTTCCTGATATGTATGTATGTTCATGTTCGCCAGGTACTTTTCCCTCGGTCTTCCTCTTCAGTATCCTTTGGAGCTTCTTGTCGCTCAGGGTCGTCGGTCATCCGGAACCGGGCTTTCTTTCGACGCTCTGATTGTTGTCTAATAGTGCCAAGATGTTGTAGATGCCGGAACGGGCGTATCTGGCGTCCACAAAGTGCCGCACCATGTCCGTTTTCGACGCGGCGGGGTGCCGTTATTTGAACGCGCACACTTCTGAATGGAGTTGTTTAACTGTTTTTGCCATCACGGTTACAGTTCGACTGATAGAGCTGTCAAATTTTGTCTGCTGACTCATGGGTTACTATGATTGATACTTGATTGATACAACAGCTCGTGTGAATTAATGGAATAAAGTTAAGCTGTTCAGTTAACTGTTGTCGGGTGTGTTTATTAATTCGAATGTTTCGTTCTTTGTTTCGCGTGTCGGTCGGTCGTCTTTTCCCCAGAAAATAGATTAATAAATAGGCTCAACGCTACCCATACTTTTAGAGGACTTTCTCCGATGAAATCAAACACATCCTTCGCATTAAATTGCTCCAAATATTTCAATATATTTTAAGGTTTGTTTTGTTTTCCCATTTTCTTCTGCAATTGTTTGCCGTCAGTACAACTATCCCAGCAGATTTCAAAGATTTCAAACTTCGGATTTCCAAGTATCATCACCATGCGTGTCAGTTGAATGTAGGGACATAAACGTGAAATCCACGGTTACTTTTTATTTCTAGATCCAAACTCTATCCCGGTCATGTCAGCTTAGGTAATATTTTATTATTTGACTTTCCAATGCTTTGGTCAATGTTCGAATTTTGGTATTCTCGTAATTTCTTCTTTTTTTTGAAAAAAACATATTTTAGATTTGAATTAAAATGATTCCATGCGTGGAAGTTTCAACAATGATGCGCACGACTAACAACTGATGTCCAATAACCAAACGTAAATTTAACAACTCTACTATTTCAACTGATGTTGGATAGTTTTGATAATTTTCCTATGTCAACAAAATGATTCTGAGATCTATTTATACAAGGTTTAATGTTCATAATTTTTCCATTTTTTCAAAAACTACACGAGAAAGTGTCAAGTTGTAAGGCTTTGTTGGATTGTTCTCCATAGTTTTTTTTGTTTTCTTAAATTCAATTTTCTGCTTAAGTAGACTAACATTTTGGTTGCTTTATCAAATATTTAGTTGACTATTTGTTGTTGGTTTTTTTTTGTTTTACTTTGCAATTCATTACATTAGTTTTTTTTTATTTCCTTAGTTACTGTCCACTTATTCCACCAAACTTATTCGATATAGCAGAACGTTTTGAAACATCACAACCACCTGGTTCAGTTCCCTGTTGGAACCGCTGCAAACCGCACACACTGTTTTGATAGGTCCTCGCAAAAATTCCCTCATTCTTAAGGCCCATTCTACGTAACAATGAGAGTAAATCGATTCGTTCGATTGGATTTGCTACCTTTTTGCTACATAATTTCAACTGTCCATGTTTTGTGGTTCAATTAAGTTTACAAAAAAAATCTGTGACTTCTTACGACTATTGGCAGTATTCTTCTCAGTTGACATGTATATTTATAAAATGTGTTTTGCTTGAGGGTTTTTGTTCTGTTTGTTCAAATCGATTTCCAAATGGAGCGCATTTTTTTCTTCGCTTTGTTACAGTATCCTCTCAAATCGGAGAATGAATGGTTCTATTGCTTGGTTGGTATTTTTTGTTTGTTTGTTGTGTCTAATTTAGTTTGGTGTCATTTGAGAGAAAGAGTAGGGAGGAGTTGGGAGGAAGATGAGTAGGTGTTGTAGGAAAGTGCGTTCCAGCGCACACCTGAAAAGGGGTTCGCTTCCTGTACCAGAGAACACTCTTCTTTGGGGCCGTGCTCAAAGAGGTGACTCTAGTGGATTGGTTTGTTTTTCCAATTTAATTAGGTTTCTTCTTTTTTTCAAACTGGTCAAACATTGCTAACTGATAAAATTCCTCTAAAAGCTTGGGTTAATTATTCCTGGGTGACTACAAGTAACATTTTTTTTTCAACATATTTGTTTGTTCTTCTACCGAAGTGGTAACAATTTACTTGACAGATGATGATTGTTTGTAGGAAAAGTTAACATCCCATTCAGAAGGTTGCTTTGTTTTGTTTTTTTTTTTTGTTAAAGTTACAAATTTTCAAACGGTCTATATAAATAATCATGAAAAGAGTGCCATGTCTTAATAGTAAGTGATTCAAAGGTGTATGAGTGACATTGTGAGTAGTGACTTTGGGTTAGAAAAAATGCTTTACATAGTGGTTTGGTTTTTGTGATGTCATTCAGCTAATCTCTCATCAACTACGATAACTACACACTAAAATTAGGTTGCTCGGGAAGATTGTTACTTTACTGCTGGATCATTCCCTTGATGACTGCATTGTTCTTGTACACTGATTCTTTCCTAACCCCGCTCATACACACTGAAAACTGGTCGCAACTCCCTACGGGATATCGTAAACCCTCACGGATTTCCAACCAGCCTGCTGTGTGTACGGACGAGGCAAGACCATTTGAACCCTGCAGTGACCAACCGAGTGATTCCAGCACTAGCTATTCTACTGTTTACAAAAAAATTCAGAAAGATGAATCCAGAACAGCGAACGAATCCGGCAGTAGGACGGCATATTCGACGGTTCCCTCTTCGTCTTCGAGCGGTGAAGCCGGAAATGGTTCGACGGCCGTCACGGCACGTACACTGGGTGGAGCACGCCGTGACGATCGAGATCGAAGACGCCGAGGACGTTCGTATAGGTCATGTACTCCGACACTAGCGTCACCTCTTCCACCACCACCGTAGCCATCCGAGTCGTCGTTGTCTCGCTCGTCGTCTCCTTCGTGTTCTAGCTCATCCTCCTCGGTACCATCGACTGATTGGTCCTGATCCACCTGGAAGCACAGGCGTGGGGCAAGCAAGGAAGAAAATGGAAGCAAAAGGGCACGCCACGCGGTGCCGAGCGGTGTACGGTTAGAACTCGATAGATTTCCATTTTCGGTGGCAGGCGATTGGCGATTTCTCCCGTCATCGTCGGTCGTTCGGAAATACGGCAATCGCTGCCACCATTGGTGGTTAAGATATCAGTGGAATGAGATTTAATCCGATTGGAGAAAAAAGCGAATGGTGTAGTGAAGCGAATTTTGAAATGGTGCTGAAATGGTTATCGAATAAGAGGTTATGGGATATTTGAGAGAGATTTTCACTGCAGGTCTCAGTTGGCTGGTGTTTTCGGCTAGCTGCTGCTGTCGTTGTCGCTGTTCGCTGCTCGAGAAATGTCACTAAGTTGGTGAACGCTAAACTACTAACAGCCAATTACAGTCTCGGTTTGGTTGTTTCGTACTGATCGTGGTCATTAACTGAAGGTTTTTTTTTCTAAGGCGTGAGAGTGGGAAGTTTCGCAGTACAGCTAAATCAGGTATATTTGGTAAACATGCCAATTATTTAAGGTTTTATTTTAACGAAAAAAAGGTGGTATAAAGTATACAACATCATCCTGCAAGGTTGGAATTTACTTTGGTTTTGCCTTATGTTAAGAATCCTTGCAGAAATGATATGAACTAAAGTAGATCCGGCACTGACAAACCGACATGAAAAATTAATGCCATGTTCGTTAAAATTTTGTTCACACTGTTGTTCCGCGATCCGATCTGCTTGAATTTGAGCAAAAAAATTGAACACGAGTCAGTAGTGTGTATTGATTGTTCAAGGTTACTTTATGTCGGTTTGTCGGTGGTTCAGTTGAGGGAATGCAGTCAAACCAATCTTGCTGTGGATGATTTGAGATGAAAACCTAATATTTGTGATAGGCGTTGATGAAAACTAACTGAGCTTGATGGTTGAAGATGGGGAAATTAAGTTTAATTCCATTCTAAATCTCTCGATTAAAACATAATTCTAAAATTATTAATGCCCGAGGTACCACACAATGCAACTGCAAAGTTATGTTTACTTTGTTTTTACTATCCTTACATAATCAAATGGACTGCAAACTTCCAGGTACCATCAAACTGACACATTACCATGGGGTGCGTCACATATAAATCTCAATCTTAAATGGACGAAAAGTCGTCTTTCATTTCATGCTCCTCGAGAATCTTCCCCGTTCAAGTCCAAAAAGAGGACAAAAATAGACGATTTTTCATGGGTTTGTCTTCACCTGCACTGACGAAACTACATATGCAGCATCAAGCATAGTAACCCATGAGTCAGCAGACAAAATTTGACAGCTCTATCAGTCGAACTCTAACCGTGATGGCAAAAACAGTGAAGCAACTCCATTCAGAAGTGTGCGAGTTCAGAGAACGGCACCCCGCCGCGTCGAAACCGGACATCGTGCGGCACTTTGTAGACGCCGAATACGCCCGTTTCAGCATCTATAACATCTTGGAACTATTAGACTACAATCAGAGCATCGAAAAAATGCCCGGTTCCGGACGGTCGACGACACTGAGTGACAAGAAGCTCCAAAGGATGCTGAAGAGGAAGACCGAGGGAAAAGTGGCTACATCGCTCCATGCGCTTGGTCGATTCAACCGGCCAAACAGTGAAAAAGTACCTGGCGAACATGAACATACATGTCAGGAAGCGGAAGTTGCGTCCACTGGTTTCAGGCTGAATAAGAACGACTCGATTTTCCCGGCGAATCGCGGTGGTGGTGATGGACGACGAAACCTATCTCACCTTGGATGGCAACGACTGTCAGGGCACTTCGTATTTTACTTTCCACACTTCCACACGAAGGAAGTGAGCTCCGAGGTGAAGTCCATTTCAACACCAAGTTCCCCAAGAAGGTGCTGCTGTGGCTGACAATCAGCGAGAAGGGGATGTCAAAGACGCTCTTGTTTCGCTCCGGAATGGCCCTGAACGGGGAAATTTACAGTACGAAATGCCTGCCGGAAGGTGCGTCGTTCATCAAGAAATACCATAAGGGTCTTAGCTGTTTTAGCTTTTTTTATCACCATCCGAAAAAAGTCAATTTTTTTAAATGCAAACGTTACACTGGATCAGTAGTTTGAACCGTTTTCGTCAAGTTTTACAAGCCTGAAGGCGGGAAATCATCTGTTCAGCAGCCAGAGAGTGGGGATTCTGACTTCGAGGAGTTCGGTGGAGTGGAGGACGAATTGTTCAGTGGAGACAGTCAACCTGCTGAAGAAACAGATGCTGATGGGGATGCCAATGTGCCTCGGAGTGGACGAGTTCGAAAGCCTCCGGTGAGGCTGAGCGATTATCAATGCATCACGTATGCCCTGATTGCCGAGAGCTTTGTCGAAGGTATATCTGAAACAATCGAAAAGCGTCGAAAATTGGTCAGAATAGACGACGGCCATCGATAAGTAGTGGACATCTCTAGCCGAAAACGATACTTGGCAGTTAGGGGACTTGCCTGCCGAGTGCAAACCAGTAGATTGTAAAGTTCTGTTCAGTTAGAATCCGGAATCACTTATTGTTTAAATTCTTTTACAGCGGTTTGTTTACCTAGGCGCCCACTTTCTGTGGTATAAATTTCACGGTGTTTTGTGCAGTGGGTCAAACGTTATTCCAGATGGAAGCCGAGAGGAGAGAAAAAATTCTCGAGCCAGCAAGCAACCAAACAGAACGTTGAAGCAAAGTTTCGTCACCAAAGCTCGACCTCGGAAATTGTACCAGCAGGTTTTGACGAAGTATCAAGAATGCCTGCTCATCAACGATGAAACCTACGTCAAAATGGATTTCGGACAGCTTCTTGGCCAAAAATTCTACATGGCGACGCCACGAGGAGATTTTCCTGCGAAGTTTAAGTTTACTTTTAAGGACACATTTGCCAAAAAAAAGTATGATTTGGCAAGAGATATGCAACTGCGGAGCAAAGACCAAAGTGTTCGTGACGAAGAAGACGATGGACGCTGTACAAGGAAGAACGCCTCAAAAACGCGTACTACCTTTTATTAAAGCCCATAAAAGTCCCGTGAAGTTTTGGCCAGATTTGGCGAGTTGCCACTACAGCCGGGAAGTCATCCAGTGGTACCGCGATAATAACGTAGATTTCATTGATAAAAACACCGCAGTTTCAGCCCATCGAGAGATTTTGGGCAATAATGAAGCGGAAGCTTAAGAAAAGTGGAAAAAACGGCTCGGGACGCGGCTCAGATGACCAAAATGTGGAACAAATGTGCCAAGACAGTTGACTCCGGAGGTGTGCAGCGTTTGATGGGAGGAATAAAGAAGAAAGTGCAAATTAGAAACAAATAGAAATTATTTGTATAGATATTTTTTCCTTAAAATACGGTGAATTACCTTTGTTTTGATGTATTAAACTTATTTGTTATCCGTTCAAATGGACATCGCTTTACTGCTCGATCAGGCATCAGTTTTCGATGAGTGGGACAAATCATTGAAAAATAATGCGAACCACAACGGTCTAAAGTTGCTTCCTTGCGGTACCATTCCACATCGAGGAATGAATGGTACAGATATGGCTGATGCTATTTTCACGCACAAATGGACGAACGAAGATACTCCCAACCGTTCAAGCTTGGCTAACAGAATATCATCATTGACTGTGTCGAAAGCAGCCTTTCTGTCAGTGTAAACATTGTCAACTTGCCCTCTTCGATCCATTTCTTTGATACAGATTGACGAGTATTCACACAGGTTAGTTATGATCTTACTTCATGAGATGTCATGAAGTAAGGTTTGCAGGCCTGGAACATGACGTCATTAAGGTTGATCTCAAAGCATTTTGATCCAGCAGGTAGTGAAGTTATTCCACGGTTGTTCAAATCCACGCTTGCTAATCCACTTTACCAAAGTCACGATCAAGTTCATCAAAGTCTTCAATGAATGAAGCTATTGCCGATGAATGTACTGACAATACAAGAGCTGCAGTGAGTAATGCACTCATTTGAAAAAAATCCAGTCGTTGATACATGTTTCCGTGAATGATTGATACATGTTGATACATGTTTCGTAGCTGTTGCACGAAGGAACGATCGAGTCGATTGTACTTATCTGGTGATTGGCAAAATCAGATTACTTCACGTACGGGACATGTCGCCTTCGTTTTGAACAAAGTTGCCTGAGCTGGAAGGTTGGAGCACCCCGTCACTATTCACAACAACAGGGCCAGAACGACTGTGATGGCAGGAACCGGTAAGCTCGACTGGTAAAATGCGACTGGCAGTGGTGTTCTGGTTCAGCATGTTCACTGGCTTTAGGGTTGATATCCATTGTGGCGGAATTTTCATGCTCAGACTGCTTGGATCTTTTCCTTATGGGATCAATTTAATCACTTTTGGATTTGCTTCAATTTCCACGTTAAAGCAGTGCTTAGTGATTGATGCAATTTTCGCTTCTGATGAGCGGGGGTGGTATGCAGGAAGGTAGATCCACAACCATTCACCCGGTTCAAGGAGGTTGTGTCTACCACAAACGAAGGCTTCGCGGTTGTAAAAGTGAATGGAGTGTTCTCCTGCAGCTGTTAAGCACGATGGTCGATTGAACAGTTTTCCAATATGCTCGATCGGATGACAACTGAGTTAACTGGCTTAAATCCGCCCGAGTGGGGAAGCCGCCTTACCAACCCCAGGGGCCAGATTATCCTGGAGGCATTGGCAAGGCTCAATGTGGACCTAACCAACGTGGGTACCAAGAGTACCTACCAAACGGAGCGGAATCGATCATCGATATAACCTTCAGCAGTCCTGGGCTGCTTAACAATTGGAGGGTGGATGATGGCTACACACATAGCGACCACTTGGTGGTTCGATATGGTATCGTCCACAATACAAGGCAGCGTGTGGAAGGAGGAGCATCCACTTCATTCGCTCACAGATGGAGGACGTCCTACATTGACGTAGAGACTTTTAGAGAAGCGCTTGGGAGGGAACGAAACTTACGCGAAACCCAGGAACCTTGTGGCGAACGACTCGTTATGACACTTACACGAGCGTGCGATGCGACCATGCCGAGAGAGGTCAAACCGAGGAATGGAAGATCGCCGGTGTATTGGTGGACGGAGTCAATCGCCGACCTCCGAAGAACATGCCTCCACGCAAGACGGAGGATGCAAAGAGCGCGGTCAGACGCGGAAAGAATCAAGCGTAGAAGGGCGCTAGTCACCGCGAAGGCCGCACTAAAGAGGGAGATAAAGGAGGCCAGCAAGCGAGCCTGCTTCGAGGGTCTGTGTCAGAAGGCCAATACGAATCCGTGGGGTGACGCCTATCGGGTAGTAATGGGCATTGACAACGGCACAACGGGGCTCGGCGACGGCGATAGCAAAGTCGCTAAAGGTGAAAAAAGCGCCGGGACCGGATGATATTCCGAACCTGCCCATCAAGACGGTTATCTTGCTGGATCCCGAAATGTTCAGGGTGGTGATGCATAGGTCTCTGAAGGAGGGTGTCTTTTTGGACGCCTGGAAAATTCAGATCCTAGTGTTTCTACCCTAGACCTATATGTCTGTTGGATACAGCGGGTAAGGTGCTCAAGAGGGTAACAGACTGACAACCTACACGGAGGGTATAGGAGGGAAGTCGACGGTGGATGCCTTTTGTCCGTCACCAAGACGCAAGGAGTACGCTACTGGGCAGTGGTCACCCTTGACGTGAGAAATACGTTCAATAGTGCCAGTTGGGTGGCTCTCGCCGACTCGCTCCAATGCCTTCAGGTTCCTGGGTACCTGTAGAAGATTCAACACACAGGTAGGCCAGAAACGTGTCAGGATCACCACAGGCGTCCCACAAGGTTAGATCCTGTGTCCGGTATCATGGAACACGATGTACGATGAGGTACTGCGGCTTGAGTTCCCGAACGGGGTGAAGATAGTTGGGTTTGCGGACGACATCGCCCTGGAGATATGTGATGAATCCATCGAAGAGGTCGAGTTAACAGCCTCGCACTCCATTGGCATTGTGGAGAGATGGATGAGCTCCAGGCAATTGGAGCTAGCCCACCATAAGACCAAGGTCAAGGTGGTAAATAACCGAAAATCGGAGCAACATGCTACGATCAGCGCACAATTGAATCGAAGAGGTCTTTGAGTTATCTTGGGGTCATGATCGACGATAAGCTGTCCTTTACCAGTCACGTTGATTTCGCTTGCAATAAAGCCTCTATGGCTATATCGACATTATCCCACATGCTGTCAAATAGCTCGGCGGTGCGAGGGAGTAAGCGTATACTCCTGGCCAGTGTCGCCCTGTCCATACTTAGGTACGGCAGGCCGCCATGGATAACCGCCTTGAGTACCAAGAACTACGTAAGAGAGTACGCACAGGCTTATGTGCCTGTGAGTGGTTAGTGCATACTGAACGGTATCACGCGACGCGGTCTGCGTTCTAGCGGGGATGATGCCAATAGGCATGGTCATAAAAGAGGACGTACAGTGCTTCAAACAACGTGGCACAAGAGGTATTCGGAAGACCACTAGAGCCGCATCCATGGTTAAGTGGCAAAGGTAATGAAACAACTCCACCACTGGTCGGTGGACCCACCGACTAATCCCGGAATTAACCGGGTGGGTCGGTAGCCGACACGGTGAGGTGAAGTTCCACTTAACGCAGATATTGTCTGGTCACGGCTGTTTTAGACAATACCTGCACAAATATGGGCATGCACAGTCCTCCGCATGCAGCGAGTGCGCGGGAGTCGAAGAAACTGCGTAACATGTGTTCTTCGCATACCCTCACTTCGAAGCGGTCACGACACGACTCCGGACAATCTGGTCCCAAGGATGTGCCAGGACTGGTACCTTGATCTCCGACAGAAAATGGCGAAACGTCCAAAGGCAGGTCGCAGGGACCACCTAACTACTAAAGCCCTAAGAAATTAGACATAGTGGGTGCTTGACAAGCACAATAGCCCCCTCCCCGAAGTAATACCGAAAGGTGGTTCCGGGGAGGGTCCAGGGCTTAAGACACGGGTGGGTTTTTAGTGGGTCGAGGAGTTGGCACCGTCATCTAAGAAAAGTCTCAGAATCGTGGAACGATCGTTTCCATGGATTTGTGGTTGGCCGAATGGGTTTTAGCAGCAGTCCGGAAGATCTATGCCTGTATATTTGGAAATTTGGCAAGGAGACCGTCATTATCGTACAGTATGTGGACGAGGCAGAAACCTCTCTCAAAGCAGTGGAAACGCTGAAGCGCTGTTTTGCATCTGAATTCGAAATGACGGACGTCGGAGAAATCCTGAGCTTCTTAGGGATGCGCATCGATTAGGATATAGAAGCCGGAGTGTTGCTTATCAGCCAGCGACAGTATCTGGAGGATCTACTTCGAGGATTTCACATGGAATAGTGCAAGCTAGTATCCACGCCTATCGAGTGCTGATGGAATCTGTCAAGAGGAGAAGCGTACGACACATCCGTACCGGGAGCTTATCGGATGCATGAACAAGGTCTTATCTGAAGCGTCTGTTGAGATACAGCAAGGGATCATTCGACATTGGACTGATGTATCGTTTGAATTTTAAGGCGCCACTTGTTGAGGTTTTCTCGGATGCAGACTGGGCCAGCGATCTTGTAGACCAACGTTCGGTTAGTGGATGTTTGTTCAAGGTAGCTGTATGTTGTGTAGTCTGAATGACTCGGGAACAACAAGTGGAATTACTCTCGTCCACAGAAGCTGAGCTAAATGCTGTATGTGCAGTGGCGTATTTCGAGATTTGGCTGATTCGACTATTCAACGATTTGGGGAAAGAAGTCGAATTGGCAGTACGCTTCAATGAAGACATTCAATCTACAATAAGGATCGCTGAGGACAACAAGAACTAAGGACGTCTCAAAACTGTGGACGTGAAATCTGATCAAGCTGAGACGTTTCAATCGACGGTATCTTCTTGTCCGATATTTTCGCATCTGAAGAAGTGAGATATTGGACCGGCAGTCCCCTCAATATGACCATAAACATGACAGTTTTTTTTGACACAACTGGCCAGAGATTATCCTCAAATTGGTAAATGTTGTTTGACTACTTTGTAACGAAATAAAATATGAGCCTAAGATCATGCGAACTTAACGTGTGACTACCGATCATCAATCTAGAAATATAACTAAAGCCTACTTCAAAAGCTACTGCTCTAACCGTGACAGGCAACTATCTCTAATCGTTCTACTGGTTATAATCCAACCTACAGTAAATTAGCAAAAAAACTGAAAAGAAACCAAAGAGCTTGTATACTAAAATAATACTCAAATAACTCGATTGACTGATGTTTTACGATTTCTGGGGTCAAACGTAAGAATAAGGAATTTTTAGTTTCTGTGGTTTGCTAAGGAACTGGATTTGTTTTCTTCTTGCATAAATACCCATTGATCAGCTGTACCGTTTGCAGTTTCCGCTGTGTTTCCCAATTGGCTCGGCCGCTGATCGTCGGTTGGCCCGACGACGCCCGCTGATGATGATTGTTGTTGTTGTAGTTGTTGTTGTTGGAGTGAAGGTGGTTGATTTGGATTAGGGTTTTTGCTAGCGCTTGGTTCGTTACTGAGAGGATTTTGACTGATTTTCGGTGAGGTGGCGGTGATGTGAGTTTTGGGGACTTTTGGGTTTACTTTTTGATGATGTTTTGCTACTAGCTTAGTGTTAGGAGTATTACCTGGAGAGGCGGACTGTGGCGCGGCACCTGAACGCCACGGAGGCCACAGTGGCTATTCTTCGGTGAGTTCCCAGATCATGAGGGATGCGTCGGTGCCACCGACCGTGACCAGACTGTGGTTGCCGTACAGGAATTTCACGCACGCCAACGTTCCGGAATAGACCTTGGCCTCGGTGAACTCGGCCCGGGCTGTAATGCACGGGTAGCGGAATAGGCGCAGATATCCGTCACCATCACCACTGACGATCAGATCTTGGGCGACCGTTCGGGATGCCGTCGTTATGATGGTATTGGCCGGTGTGGCATAGTAGCGATTGTTCCACATGCCAGCCACTAGGAAACCGACCGTACTGTTGTTGGTCATCCACTTGACGTCCTTCATGGCAATGGGACTCTTCTCCGGCGAGAGGGATTTCACGTCCCAGAAGAGCAGATCAAAATCAACCGTTACCGATTGGAGGAAGTTGCCTTCGGAACTCCAATCCAGGTGGGTCAGCGGTTGCGAACCCCGGATCTTGTTGATCTTCTTGTACGAGAACCCATCTCGCGATACCCGGAACAGGTAGATACTGCCGTTTTGCGAACCAATGGCGATCATGTCACCCACTGGGAAAGAGAAAATGGTGAGTGTTGTTGATTACCGAAGCTGTTCTTTTCGGACACAAACCTTGATTGAACTGCACGCAATTTAGCGGTGATCCACAGACGCGAATCGTTAGCATAGTCGCTCCATTCTCCGCATTGATCACCACCAGATGTCCCTCCGAACTTCCTGCGGCCAGAGCAGCGCCGTACGGATGGAATGCTAGCGAAATGATCTCGTAGCCCACCAACGAAGTCCAGATGAGCTTATGGCGCCGCCATAGCGCGACGTATTTATCATGTCCACCCGTGGCAAACACCTCGTCGTCTGGATGTGCTGCCAGTGCCAACAATTGCTTGCCGTGGCCAAAGATTACCTGATTGAACCGACGTTGTAGCGATCCTTCCAGAATGTTATTCCGCGTAGTTCCAACGTAGATGTTTCCATCATTTCGACCCGGTCGTTGTGGGTAGATCGTACGAACTCCTCCGGCTGATTCCGGTAGCTGTTAGACGAAGATTTTCTTATTAAGAATGATCTACAACCTAATCAAACCTACCCACCTTTATGTCTGTAATTCGCTTGTAATTCTGCAACGAATCCCATGCGGCGATCTTTCGATCCTTCTCGCCCCCGGAAATAAGCGTTCCCTCCGACAGCATCACCAGGCAGGAAATGGCCTTACTATGGGCTTCGAACTCCATTCGCACAAAGTACGCCCCATCGGCGTCGACGCTGTAGATCGTGATGAAACCGTCGCTATCCGCAGTGATTACGTCACCGTCCGGTTCGAACTGAACACATGTCACAAAAGTTCTCGATGGCTGCAACGGAACAAAAGTAATGGGATGAGTTCTTTTCCTAGAATACATAACCTCAATCTTCTCACCGGTTTGATAATGTCTGTCTTCTCGAAGAATCCATCCTTCCGACGGTGCCAGAACGCCAGGTGGCCTTTGCCGTGTGTGATCAATAGATTGTCGTCCAGCGGATGGAATGTCGCGCCCCAAATGCCTTCTTGCAGTGTCTGCGCTCGTCATCGTCCACGGGGGGATGGAATGCCGTGTGCCGGTGCCGGAAGGAAGCGAAAATTAACACATAGACATAAATTAACGTCCTATCTCTTCTCACTTCGGTTCCCCATCCCATTTCCCCTTTTGTTTGAGCTGGAATTACACCCGTAACCATCATTGCCGCTGCATGCAAATTGCAAGGGGGGGGCGGTAGGCGTTGAATGAAACGTGAAAGTTTGAAGCACTTCCGGTTTTTGGTTTGTATGTTTTGTTGCGCCATTGCATGACAGGCGGGCGTTGCAAAGTGCAAATTGTTTCTTCTTTTTTTTCGGGGAATGTTGTGCGGTCGATGAAAACTTTATCCATTAGTTGTAGCCATCAAGACTCATTTTAAGGGAACACCAGAATAAACATTGTAATTCGTGAGCTTTCTAATTGGGAACTGGGTCAACTGCAGTGGCATGAAGACAGTCAAGTCGTTGATCTTGTTTACTTTAAATAGATTTGCAGCCAGCGGTGCGGCGGATGATACTAGTCTGTTATAAGCGATGATACTTACCGCCACCTTGCCGAGTAAATGTCCCCACTGCCACTGCCATACCGATAGTATACTCTCGCGGCCAGCGTCCACTGCTAGGATGTAGCTTCCTCCGTTGAGTTGAGAGAAGGCCACTGCGAGGACTCCGGTGTCCAGCTCGCCCATTCCGAACACGTACAGCGTTTGAAGGGACTCGGTGCTCCAAATGCGGACGTGGGCTTGTGACTTGCGGTCACGACCGGCACGCTGACCGGATCCGACCAGTTCCCGGGACGGGTGCACTTCCATGCTATTTTATTTTTTTATTTTTGGGGAAGAGAAGGAAAATGAGTAAGAAAAGGAATATTGTCAAGGGTGCGGATGCGTCGTTCTAAGCGGTTTTTGTTCCGGTTTTTAAGCCTTGTCACGAGTGATGTGATGATTAACATAGCTTAGTTTTAATTTTGCTTTTTAACCCATTTAGGTGATTCTGAATTTGTTTTCAAGGATTATTGTTCACTAGGCAGTGTTTCGCAAAAAAAAAACTGGTATTCTAGGGCAAACAAAAGTGTCTCGTCATTTTCTGGTTTATTTAACGAGAAGTATTCATTCTGGTTGAAATCTGATTAATTGATTAGGCTATTAATACTGCTTGTAGTTTGCACCATCGTACAAATAAAGTTCCCGTTTCACCTGTGCATACAATGCCATGGTTTTCTTTGCATGCACGTAAGCTAGAATTCATATCATAGTAGGCTGCGATTAAAAGAAGCCAATTCCCTTAGTTTGACAGTTTGAACATGACGATTTGGCAGCGTATTCGTGATTTGACATTCGTGGTTCGTGACATTTCAATCACCATGGGAGTGCCACGGTGGACCAAGAAAAGAAATGTGGTCACAGGTCAGCTCGGATTCCGAGGGTTGTCGCTGCCATCAGAAGGAAGATTCGGACGAATCCAGTGCGTTCAATGAGGAAAATGACGAAGGAACACGAGATCAGCAACTTTACGGCACGGAACATCATAGAGCGAAGTTGACGGTACGGAAAATAACTCACATGATTACCCACCGCATCCGGGAGCTGCGAGTCAAGCGATGTAAGAAAATCTTAAACTTTCTCAAGCGATAAAAAATCGGTAATCCTGTTCCCCCATGAGCATAAAAACGTGTATCTCACCAAGCATCCTTCTAGCGTTATGGTGTTTGGATTGGTGGCTTCCGATGGCAAAAAAAAACACAGTGGTCTACAGTAGGACTTTAAGGACATACACGACGGAATCCCTCTCACTTCGCGATTTGCTGAGCACAAATCTCAAATATTATTAAGACTTCGTGCATGATACTTTCATCAAATGCTTGCTCCTTGGAGCATACTTTGGTTAACAGTTTTAACTATTTTTGTTTAGGTATAGCTGTGATATTTAGTTCCAAACACTTGAAGTGAAAATTATTCTAACCTAGAATTTATATTGGAAAAGGACTCGGTCGTGTATGTCCTTAAGTAAGCATGTTCTTTCGTGGATCAAAGTGCAGCATGGCCCGAAGCCGAAATGTTGTATTTCAACAAGATGGGGTTTCGTGCCATAACTCGAACCGCACTCAGAAGTAGTTGCAGGAACATCTGCCGTTCTGGGCGAAGGATATGTGGCCGCCGTCCAGCCCCTGTCTTAATACGCTGGATTAATAATCAGACTGGCGCATCATAAAGGCCAAGGCCTGTTCTAAACACCACCCGAGTACAAAAAGCTTCAGTCAAACATTGACCCGTACCGAGAGAAATTGCATTATTATGACCTGTCGTGCGTTCCGGAAGCGTGTGGAAGCCGTAATTGCACTCGAAAACTCGGTGACGCTGCAAATTAAGGCGTGTTTCTCAGTAACCACTAGACCGATTAGCATGAAACAAACGCCAAAATGGATCGCCAAATATCTCAGGGAACGCATTCCGGTGAATATGGTCGATAGTTGTACAATCAATAGTACTTATATTGAATGTCCAGGACCAAGTGTTCCGAGGTATCTCGGAAAATGTCCGAAATACCGCGGCGGAAGTGGCTAGTTTCGAATTAGTACCGAAACCACATCGAATCAACTTGAGAATTCAAAACTAAGTTCAATTTTGGTTAAGTCCGTTTAGGCGCTTCTTTTCAATTACTATTGTACGCCAATAGTTGTCATACAGAGAAACTAATGACACTGTTTTGGTCCGGAAGGATTCACTTTCACTTTTTTTAAACACTATTTTAAAAAAAAACTTTTTTGAGCGTATTAGTAGACTCGACTGAGCACTTGGCACTGAAGAAGTCTGTAAGTAGCAGACGAAATAGACCTATCTGCCAAAAGATAAGCTCATAGTGGAATTAAAAGGAATTTGCTCGCGATTACTAGCGAAAATTTAAAAAAGTGTTTCATAGGTTTAATTTTTTATTTAAAAAAAAAAAGTGATCAAATGAAGTGTTAAATTTTAAATTTTCCCAACCGGAAGGATTGTTTATTCAGTGGTTAAAGTTTCATAAAGATTCATACACTTTCAAAAATTATCGTAGATGGAACGTGAAAGTCGTGAGGTAATTCAGCAGGAAGAGGTCAGGAGAAATGATCGCAAAGGTACTTGAATTTCCAAAATTGATTGTAAATACCACTACTGGGAAACATCGACGTTGGATCGAGCAAAACAAAACAAGCGTAAAAGTGGAACATATGACCGGAAATAACGAGCGAAGATAATCTGGGCATTCCAAAAAATCTTGATATCTCCGGACGTGATTTGGCGAAAAGGTTTACTGCGTCGCACAATACAGTTCGACGAATCTGTACGCGATAAGCCTTTCGGGCGTATCATGCCAGCATACATCCTTACAATTCGTTGAAACAAATCCTAGTTGCTAAACGTAAGGGATACACCGGGTAAGTTCAAATTTGTCTTTGAAGACAAAAATCGCTGGTAAGTTGATGATTTGACAAGGTATCTGCTGTTGTGGAAGAAAAGCAAAGGTGTTCATCACTCGAGTATGAATGGACAAATTTACAAAGAGGAGTGTCTTCAGAAAAGAACTTTTCCATGCATTCTATCGCACAAAGTTCCCGTAAAGTTCGGCTCGACTTAGCTAGCTGCCATTACAAACTTGCTTTTTTGGCATACTAACGACGCGTAGAGGCTGAAAATTTATATTTGACATCGACATCCAAGATGTGTTTTTTTCCCATCACTGCCCCAGAAAAAATGGCTTTTTTCGGATTTCGTTCAAAACCCTACAGTGCACTGTAGGAACAAACATACAAAACACTTGCAGTTTCTTCATCGATTACCCATTAAACGGTCAATTCAAATGTTTCTTAAATGGTAGTATCGCCACAGATAGCGCGTATACTCGATATTCTTACGTTCAACGTTAACACACTACTGCCATCTGTTCAGCTTAATCATCCATCACAGTGTGCTCAACAGATGGTGCAGGTGTGTTACTGACGATTATTTGTAGTGCAAAATGTTCAATGTGCTATGCCTGTTTGTCTGTGATTTAAATGTTAATACAAAATCGGATATGGGTTAATATAAACATATAAACCTTTTTTATTAAAAAAAAACTCGCGTTGTTACGCTTTTTGATGATAATTGTTGATGGTGCTGATCGAAAATTATGCAGAAAAAATGAAAAACTACCAATTTAAAAACGAGTTTTTCTCCCAAGGGGACAAAAGGGGACAAACAATTTTGCATAGATCTTGTAGATGGAAGTTTATACTTTCAGTCCACGTACTCTGTGTTTGCAAATATTTACAAACAAGGGATTAGGATATCTTGCAAAAACGTATTTATTTTACACTTCAACTCCTACAACATTTTTTTTTTCTATAATAAATAGCAACTATCTTGTACATTCAAAATATGCGTCATTTTGTACCCTAAAAATTATCTCTGCATAGTTTTCAAATTCATATTGAAATAAAAAAGTTACTGCAAAAAAGCTGTTTTTTTAGTCCCACCATTACGAAGGTAGCTTCATAAAACGTACAAATCAGTTTCGTTGCACAAAACAACGAAAAAGATTCATTAGTCCTACCTTCGATTTCGGAATATAAACTACGATTTGCTGCTTCATTGAGTTTTTCCTATCTTTTTCGTCTCTCTGTTTTCTCTCTTTATTATTTTTATGGGACTTTAACCCTAGGGTCATTCGTCCCGGTCTCTCTCTCTCGCAAACTTAAAGGAAGGATACGGTCAAAATTTGGTCAATATCAACTCGACGTATTTCTTCAATTTGTGTATTGAAAACCTGAACACCCTCATTTTGAATGTGTGTGTGCAGAATGTTGCTCCTATTTTGATTTTGGAATTCACTCTTCAGTTGTCAAAATGCCGTCCAAGCAAGAAGAGCAGCGTATCAAAATTTTGCTCGCGCATCGCGAAAATCCGAGCTACTCGCACGCAAAGTTGGCAAAATCGCTAAAAGTTGCCAAATCAACCGTTACAAATGTAATTAAAGTGTTTGGGGAACGTTTGTCGACAGCCAGGAAGTCTGGATCGGGGGGAAATCGAAAACCGGAAGCCGCTGAGACGACAAAGAGAGTTGCCGGTAGTTTCAAGCGAAACCCTAACCTATCTCTCCGAGATGCCGCAAATAAGCTGGGTGTATCGTCTACAACCGTGCATCGAGCCAAAAACGAGCTGACCATCGACTTACAAGAAGGTAGTGACTCCAAATCGCGATGATAAACAAAATACGACGGCCAAAGCGCGATCCCGGAGGCTGTACATCGACGATGCTGACGAAGTTTGACTGCGTGGTAATGGACGACGAAACCTACGTCAAAGCCGACTACAAGCAGCTCCGGGACAGGAGTTTTATACGGCAAAAGAAGGGGAAAGGTAGCAGATATTTTCAAGCACACGAAACTGTCAAAGTTCGCAAAGAAATATCTGGTTTGGCGCCATCTGTACCTGTGGCTTGAAAAGCAGCATTTTCATAGCTTCCGGACCGTCAACCAAGAAATTTACGTGAAAGAGTGTTTGAATAAACGTCTGCTGCCTTTCCTGAAGAAACACGGTTGTTCCGTACTGTTTTGGCCGGATTTGGCATCTTGCCATTACGGTAAAAAGCCATGGAGTGGTACGCCGCCAACAACGTGCAGGTGGTTCCTAGGACAAGAACCCTCCCAACACGCCAGAGCTCCGCCCAATTGAGAAATACTGGGCTATTGTCAAGCGGAACCTAAAGAAGACCAAAAATCTGCTAAGGACGAGCAGCAGTTCAAGGCAAAACTGGCTTTCTGCGGCGAAGAAGGTGGACAAGGTGGCTGTACAAAATCTGATGGCAGGGGTCAAGCGTAAGGCCCGGCAATTCGATTTGGAAAAGCGGAAGCCTAACTGAATATTTTTCCTGAATTTTATACTAATTGAACTTGAAAAAGAAATTTAATTTGATTTTTTAAATAAACGATTTCACCGATTTGACACGCGTTTTCCCTTGACCAAATTTTGACCGTATCACACTAATTATTGAGAAAGAACCGAAAGCTTCATCATCATCAAAAGTACGCGCAGAGGTAGAAGATTTCAGTGGAAAAGTAGTTCATTGCAGAAACGGTTCGCAGAGTTTTGAATAAATCTCAATACAATGCACGTCGTTTGCTGTAAGATAAACAAAAGTTAATCAAACTAGTTGACATGACTTCGCTAAAGAGTACCAGTAACCACCCAACCAGTTGCTGGGATAAGGTGCTATTCTCTGATGAGAGCAATCAACGTTTATCGGTCTGACGGGCGTATTAAAGTGTGGCGGAAACCAGGAACTGAGCTGCAAAAAAAAACATTCAAGCCACTGTTAAACACATATAAGTTCTTGAGTAATGATCTTGGGGCTGTATGGTCTGCATCTGGTGTTGGAAAACTGGTGTTTATAGATGGTATAATGAAAAAGGAGCAATATCTGGATATTTTGAAACACAATATGAAAAAGAGTGCTGAAAAGTTGGGAATGGGAAGCGATTTCTATTTCCAACAAGACAACGATCAAAAGCACACCGCAGAAGTAGTTCGTCTTTGGCTGCTTTACAATACTCTCACCAGCTTAAAACACCACCCCCAATCCGACCCGACATGAATCCGATTGAACATTTGTGGGATGTACTTGATCGACGCATTCGGGAACATCACATAACTCCACAGAAGCAGATGAAAGAAATTATTCGTGAAAATGGAATAAGATCGATGCATCTGTATGCGAAAAACTGATGCATTGAATGCAAAGTTGCTTGAAAGCAGTTCTTTCGCAGAGAGGATTGAATACTAATTATTGAAGTTTTCAAAAACTTAATCAGTATTAACTTTTCTGATCAATTTTATGTAAGACGATCTTGTTATCTTAGATGTTCAATAAGCATTCAAACGAACTGAATCGACCGAAGTTTTATTCGAGTTCAGCCATTTACCTAACACCGGTCAACTGACCCACTGACAGCTGCCGACGAAAGTTGTTCCGATGACAATCTCACGCAGGAATTGATTATACGAAAGCGGCTGGATGTAGCATGCTGGCTCAAACTCTGCGCTAAAATACAGCCGCAACAGTGCGAAGGATAAGCTAACCGTGTTTCATTACAGCAAGAAAGAATGGAAACAAACAAAGCGATTGTTGGAAGCTATCATGCGAAACGGAGAAGGAACCGAAACCTCCGGAAGGAGTCTCAAAGAACCGAAACTTATCCCGTGAGCTACGAGAAAGTAAAGCTAAATCCATCAACCAAGCGAACGGAAAACAACCGATCTTCCGTGATGAAGAGTTCTATGTAAAGTGCGCTGATGAGCAAGGTATGTGGTTTTGCTTTACACTCCACCTCTACACTCTATTCATAAACCCCGCTGTCTGGTGCCGGTTGTCGAATTATACGAGCAGAAGCGGTGCCGCACTTGAAGCAAGTGCCATAATCGTGAATGGTTGCCAACATAACAAGAGCTACCAATGTATCAGACAAATCAAAAAATCAAATTGTAATTACAATACTATACATCACATATGGTAGAATTTTCAATAGTTGTGAAACAATACAATTAATAGTTTCTAGTTCAAATTTGTTTAGAAAAAGTGGATATTTTTTACTGTTAAGATACATATGTATCAACCCCCTTTATTCTATTGCGCTGATATCCTCAATTTACAACCGATTCATGGTGAGAAACAGTAAGTCCCAATGTACATCTTATCATGCCGCGAACAATACGATCAAATTGCTTTATATGCACTTCGATTCTATTGTATGGTTACCAATGGCATTCGTTACAAATCTATATAACTTTTTATTCGGGATATCACGATCTGCAAGCAATCGCCTGTTTCCCACAAGCTGATGGCCTGACAATTCACGTAACGGTTGCATTAAAAAAATGGACGAAAATTGCCGATTTTTCATGGGTTTACCTTCACCCGCACTGGCGCAACTACCCACGCAGCATCAATCATAGTAACCCATGAGTCAGCAGACAAAATTTGACAGCTCTATCAGTCGAACTCTAACCGTGATGGCAAAAACAGTGAAGCAACTCCGTTCAGAAGTGTGCGCGTTCAAAGAACGGCACCCCGCCGCGTCGAAAACGGACATCGTGCGGCAATTTGTGGACGCCGGATACGCCCGTTCCGGCATCAAAAACATCTTGGCACAATCAGAGCATCGAAAGAAACCCCGGTTTTGGATGGTGGACGACGCTGAGCGACAAGAAGCTTCAAAGGATTCTGAAGAGGAAGGCCGAGGGAAAAGTGGCTACATCGCTGCGTGCGCTTGGCCGGGAGGTCGGTTCAACCGGCCAAACAGTGAAAAAGTACCTGGCGAACATGAACATACATGTCAGGAAGTAGAAGTCACGTCCACTGGTTTCGGAGCTGCAGGCAATGACGCAGCGCCAGCGGCTGAATAAGATGGTCAACTCGATGAATCGCGACGTGAGGGTGGTCTCACCCTTGATGGCAACGACTGGCAGGGCACTTCGTATATTACTTCCCCCGGGAAGGAAGTGAGCTCCGAGGTGAGGTTCATTTCACACACCAAGCTCCCCAAGAAGGTGCTGCTATGGCTGACAATCAGCGAGAAGGGGACGCAAAGCCGCTCTTCTTTCGCTCCGGACTGGCCGTGAACGGGAAAATTTATAGTACGAAATGCCTGCCGGAAGTTGCGTCGTTCATTAAGAAATATCAGAAGGGCGAAGACAAGGTGTTCTGGCTGGATCTGGCGTCACCCCCCTACTCGAAGCGATCGTTGGAGGAGATGGAGCGGCTGAATATCGATGTGGTACCCAAGTCGGCGAACCCGCCTAACGTCCCCCAGCTGCGATTCATCAAGAATTTCTGGACCAACTTGAAGCGTAAGATCTACTCCAACAATTTTGTCGCGAGAACTGAGCAGGAATTGCTAAATAAAACGAAGAAAGAACTCAAAAACATGCCAACACGCATGTTTTCGTCCGCCATGGCGAATGTTCCGGTTAACTGCCGGAAGGCCGCTCGTAAGGGAGTAGAATTATTTTTTTAAAAGCAATTATCACCATCCGAAAAAAGTCCATTTCTTTAATGCAAACGTTATACTCAGAGCACTGTTTCATGAAATTTTAGGTGAAATGAAGTTCATCATACACTGTTCTTAATATTCAGCTTGTGAAGAAAAACATGAATTTGCGCAACGTTTTTCATTTTGCTGGCATTTGTTTTCCCCCCAAAATTAAGATTATTTAGTTAGTTCATAAGTATTTTGTAGTTCAATCGTGCGTCAAAGATATTCAAAAGTGTTATGTTTTGACTAAAGGAGACCCAATTCAATCACTCAATGTCCACTTACCACATGATATCCTCCGTGTGTCCGGTATAGTGCCGCTGCGCTTCCTCTTCTCGGTCATACAAAACGGCCACTGCCGCCACATAGTACAGGAGCTCACCCGATGGCAGCACCCAGAGATTTCGTTTCGAATCGATACCACGATAGCCATGCCTGCGAAAGAGCGATGGACATTAATCACAAAACTTCAAATCATTTCTACTTTCCCATAACCCTCCACAGTACTTACACCCAGAACAGCGCGAGCTTTTTATCCGGCGGTGAATTATCCACCGGTGGATGGTGCATCGGTGGATAGAAGGTGCGCCGTAGTCCCTTGATTGTGATGCGAGTGGGTTCCTCCTTCATGGAATCCAGTAGGGGGTAATCGGACGACGCCCGCACAAGTTCGTTTTCCGGCGCGTACAATACCCGGGGTCTGCTTTTGCTGCGTGCCCGCTGTCGGGCCGTTTTCGATAGGTCATCCGGAACGGAACCACCCAGACGGGAGCGGGAGCGTCGCGCCGGTGAGGGCGGAATCGTTACACCCGGCCCGAGGGCACCGATCGGAAGCGAAGGGGTATTGCTCAGGTAGAAGGTGTCGACCTCGGCGAATTCGTTGCGTAGCTGGGAGAAGCTGCGCACCTCCGTGGCCGCTGCTGGTATACCATCTTTTGGCGCCGATCATCTTCAACACTTGGCCAAGGTCTTCCAGGACCTCCTCGAAGGGTTGCGATGTGCGGAGATTTAGCAGTACGCGGCACTGGAATGCAAATGGAAAATGTTCGAGTTAGTGCACAGCTGAGAACAAAAATGCTCGTATGGCATGTATATGCATTATGCATTTGCCATCGATTTGAAACTCAAAACCCGCTGGAATCGTGTGAACAGCTCCTCCTTCTGATATGTAGAAGCAACGTAAGCGTTTTATTTATTGTCTTGCTTCTTCCGCCGGGGGCTCGTAACTTTCCGACTGACTTCCCGTTGTGTATGGGGTGTGTGTGTTTGGTTCGGTTGCCTTGAGCTGACAGCTCAAGGTTGCGACGCGGACGGGTCCCATAGAGCGCCACACGTGCAGCTGCCAGACACACCAATTGGCGCCTTTCAAATATGGCCATTCATCAATCAAACGACCGGCGGGTGACGAGTTGACAGTTACCGAAAACTTCTGGAAGCCTCCACAGCAACACGAGAGTGTGCAAAACGTGCTGGAGTGCCCGGTTAATCGATATTTGCAATGTATGCGAACAATACATAATCGCCGCTTGGTGTTTGGTCTACTTTGCATTGCATTCCACCGACCGACCGGACCCGGCCAGGTTCCTCACTCCGGCCCCACTCGGGCGCGGGCAGTTGTTTGAATAGCTAATAAGGAGACGCGTCGACATGTAAATTTCTTGATGAAATGCTTCCGGTTCTGCACATGACCACATTTTTCTTTGTTGTTCGGAGGCTCGCGTGGCGTGGACACGCGGATGATGTTTTCCGAACCGGGGGAGAAGTTTTACTCAGTGGACGGAAAAGTGTACATTTTTTTTCTTTCTGTATTGGGGCCTCAAATTCTTAATCATAATTTCAGGTAAATTTTGTTAAAAGTTTTGGTTGAGATTGATAGAATGACAAATTCATTAAATTTTGCTTACAGTCGATACCAGTGATTTGTAAACTTGTTAAGGTCTGTATCCGCAATAATCCGGACACCTCAAAACATGAATAAAACATAAATTTCGCATTATATTTCCGTCGAAGTTGTTTATTTCAGATTCATGGGATGTGTTTTAACAGTTCGTGAAGACAAAACATAGTTATTCGGTATTTGCATAAAATGTTCGAACTTTGCGCTTAACTCCGTCCATTAGGGTTTGTACAGACTCTTCAGAAATCGTAGAAGCCGTCTTTGTCCAAATTTGCTGGAAGTGTTTGATGTCTTTGATTCCTTGCTTCTTTGCAGAAGGTTTCCGCTTCATCATAGTCCAATATCTCTCGATTGGTCGTAGCTCTGGGCAATTTGGCGGGTTTGAGGTTTTTGGTACAGTTTTAGCATAGTGGCATGATGCCAAATCGGGCCAGAATAAAGGTTTTTCTTTGTGACTTTTGATGAAGGGTAGCAATCTCTTCTGCAGACACTCTTTCTGATAGATCTCCTTGTTGATTGTGCCTGTGGTGACGAAAGATTTACTCTTTTTGCCACATGTGCAAACTGCTTGCCACACAAGGTATTTTTTGGGAAATTTCGATGCCTTCTTCGTTCTGAAATGCTCAGCTTTGTGGCCATAGTAGAATAAAAAGCCAGCCCTGGAAGCTGCTTGAAATCCTCCAGGACATAAGTTTCATCATCCATAACAACGCATGAAAACTTCGTCAAAGATTCGCAGTACAAACGTCGAGCCCGTGATTTTGCTGCCAAGTTCTGCTTGTCGTTGCGATTTGGAACTGTTTTTACTTTATACGACTTAAGCCCCAAACGTTGTTTTGATTTTTGGACAAAACCAGTCGACATCCCTATTTTACGAGCCACCGTTCGATTGGAGAGATTTGGGTTTTTCGTTAATATCCTTTTCACCTTTCGGTCCATGACAGGATCAGTGCGTCCAATGTTTTTGACACTTCTCGGTTTCCTCTCCACCGTCAAACGTTCCGAAAATAATTTGAGCACATCGTGAACAGTGGATTTAGGCTAATCCAATGTTTTTGCAAAGTCCCGAATTGACAAGTCACGATTTGCCGTACGCCCGTACAAAATTCGCTCGCGCACTTGTTTTTCTTTCGTCGCCATCTTGAATACTAAACATGAAATGTAAATATCAATCATAGTCTTTTTCATCGTAGACTCTCAGCTATACCACAGTGAAATTTTTTCTTCCAACGTGCAATATTTCAAAAGTTACAATGATTTGAAGGTGTCCGAATTAATGTGGATACAGATTTTAGTTTCCAAAAAGTTTGCTACATTTTGAGTTGATTTTGGCCAAAGTTGGTAAACTATTACTCAATTTCGAGTTTAGGCAACCGACCGTGTTGACACACATATTGATGAAAAAGATTCTCATTTTTTGCCCAGATCGTCAAACCTAACCCGGTGCACAGTGGGAAAGAACTGATGAAAACTAAGGAAAAAATCTATAACTTTTGTTGCTTTTAAGCGCGGCTTGTAAACAAGGCCATTTCCGCTTGTAAATTGTCTGGGGATCGAATGGAACTGATTTCAATCACCGCACGGATATGGTTGTGGAGTTATAGAGCTTATTTTACTCCACTTTCCCTTGTATTCTTGAATAGTTTATAGATATCTGTGCACGGAAAGGCTCAAGATTAACAAAATAGTCCTAATCCCATGTGAAATTTCCTGGAAAATCGAATTAAAGTTATTTTATTTACCGCACGGCTCTGTGAACGAATATATGGCTGATTTTACCCCACTTCCCCTTATATGTTTGAATAATTTATAGATATCTGTGCACGGAAAGGCTCAAGATTAACAAAATAGTCCTAATCCCATGTGAAATTTCCTGGAAAATCGAATTAAAGCTGTTTCATTAGCCGCACGGCTTGTGAACAAAGATTTAGCTGCTTTTACCCCACTTCCTCTTATATTTTTGGGATAAATAATTCAACTATATGGGTTAAACTGGGGTGAAATCAGCGATATCTTTGTTCACAGAGCCGTGCGGTGGTTGAAATAGCCTCTATTCAATTTTCCAGGCAATTTCATACAGGACTAGTCCTGTTTTGTTGTTTTGAGCGACTCCGAGCAAAGATACCTATAAATTACTAGCTGATCCCGGTGCGAGCGTTGCTACGCCTGCAACTAAATGAATAAACATTACAAAGAACTGACGCTTTTATTTTATTTTATTATGTGTTTATTTCCCTAAGAAGGGGTTCAAACTTCTATCAGAACATTCTTCTTACTCAGACAATACACATTTTGTGGCTTAGTTACCTGGATAATTCTCAGGTTTAGTTGAAATTTGTGTTTGAAATCACCATTTCTTGCATTCAAAAACCCTGTATACCAATTTTGGTTTCATTTGATTGATTAGTTTTCAAGTTATACAGAAATTTGATGCTTCATATGTATGAGACTCTCCCCTTCCAGAAAGTGGAAGCGGTCTCAAACAATCATAAGCATCTTCCCCAGCCCCAAAAATCCCTGCATACATATTTCACTCCAATCGGTCAGACAGACAGTCAGACAGAAATTCATTTTAATATATATAAACATCCTGCATCCAATAACCCCCACATGCCCCCCCACCCCATTCAGAAGGCGGAGGAGTCTCAAACCATCATAGAAACATTTCTCTCCTTCAAAAACCTTCATCTGTCAAATTTGGTTCCATTTACTTTAAACAGTTCTCGAGCTGGCTATTCAGAAATTTGCGTTTCATTTGTATGGGAGCCCCCTCCCATTCAGAGGGCAGAGGGGTTCCCAAGCCACCATAGAAACATTTCTCTCATTCGGAAAACCTCCATATGCCAAATTTGGTTCCATTTGCTTGATTAGTTCTCGGGTTATTCAGAAATTTGTGTTTCATTTGTATGGAAGATCCCCCCCCTCCTCCCTCCACTTTCAGAAGGCGGAGGAGTCTCAAATAGAAACATTTCTCTTCTTCAAAAACCACCATATGCCAAATTTATTACCATTTGCTTGATTAGTTCTCGAGTTATGCAATAAATTGTGTTTCATTTGTATTGGAACCCCCTTTCAGAAAGCGGGAGGGGTCTCAAACCATCATGAAAACATTTCTCTCCTTCAAAAACCTCCATATGTCATAGTTTGGTTCCATTTTCTTGATTAGTTCTCGAGCTATGCATAAATTTGTGTTTCATTTATATGTGAGCCCCCCCTCCTTCTGGAAAGGGGAGGGGTCTCAAATCAGTATTTAAACAGTATTTATCTTCAAAAACTCTCCATATGCCAAATTTGTTTACATTTGCTTCATTAGTTCTCGAGTTATACAGAATATTATATTTCATTTGTATGGAAGCCCCCCCTTTCAGCGCGGGGAGGGATCTAAAACCATCATAGAAACCTTTTTTGCCTTTTAAACCTCACACATGCTAAATTTGGTTTCTTTTGCTTGATTAGTTCTCGAGTTATGTAGAAATTAGTGTTTCATTTGTATGGGAGTGCCCCTTTCCAGAGAAGGGAGTGGTCTTTAACTATCATAAGAACCTTCCTTGGCCCCAAAAATCCCTGCACACAAAATTTCATGCCGATCGGTTCAGTAGCTTTCGAGTCTATTAGGTTCAGACAGACAGACAAACAGACAGACAGAAATCCATTTTTATATATAGATATAGATTAGATAATATATGTAAGGGGAAGTGGGATAAAATCAGCCATATCTTTGTTCACATAGCCGTGCGGTAAATGAAATAACTTCTATTCGATTTTTCAGGAAATTTTACATAGGCTTAGCCTTATTTGGTTAATCTTGAGCCACTCTAAGCAAAGAAATTTATAAACTATTCAAGAATAAAAGGGGAAATGGGGTAAAACTAGTCATAAGATCTGCATTCACATTAATCCGGACACCTTAAAATCATTGTAACTTTTGAAATATTGCTCGTAGGAATGAAAAATTTCACTGTGTTATAGCTGAGAGTCTACGATGAAAAAGACTATGATTGATGTTTACGTTTCATGTTTAGTATTCAAGATGGCGACGAAAGAAAAACAAGTGCGCGAGCGAATTTTGTACAGGCGTACGGCAAATCCTGACTTGTCAATACGGGACCTTGCAAAAACATTGGATTTGCCTAATTTCACTTTTCACGATGTGCTCAAATCATTTTCGGAACGCTTGACGGTGGAGAGGAAACCGAGAAGTGACAAAAACATTGAACGCGCTGATCCTGTCATGGACCGAAAGGTGAAAAGGATATTAACGAAAAACCCAAATCTCTCCATTCGAACGGTGGCTCGTAAAAAGGGATGTCGCCTGGTTTTGTCCAAAAATTAAAACAATGCACAGTGGGAAAAATGGGATCCAAAATCACAACTAATTAAAGTCCGCTGGATAAGGGCCCTGTAAAACAGCTTATCTTATGTAAAAAATGCGAGGAATCGAATGGTGATGGTTTCATCTTGGGCAGACCCCGGAAGTGGCTCATTTTGCCCGATTTTCCCTAATTTCGGAAGAAAAATTGAATAATCACACATTTATCATATTAGCTCTGATAATATTGCATCCATTTGTGCTGTACTATTGTGGAAATGTCTGGAAAATCCAATGAAGGTCTTGTAAAAACGCCAGGAAATGTCCATTTTGCCTGATATTACCCACATGCGGAAAGTACTAGATATGCCTTGTGGTTTTGGCAATGTGGGCGAATTAGAATCTATAAAAATGCAATACACTATTGTGGAACTGTCCGGGGAACTGAATGAAGAGTATGTCGTCTTGTGTAAACATCAGTTATTGACCATTTTGCCCGCTTTTCCCTACATACTGGAAGAATCAATAGATAAAATGCGATTTTTGGAATAGCTGCGCATTAGAATCAAATCAAATGCACTACAATATTATGAAAATGTCTGGAAAATCGAATGAAGTAGATGTCGACTTATGCAAACTTCGGAAAGTGGCTCGTTTTGCCCGATTTTCCCTTAATTTTAAAAAATAATTGGATCCTACATTTATCATATTTTCACTAAAAATATTGAACCCATTTGGGATCTACTATTGTGAAAATGTCTGGAGAATCCAATGAAAGTTTGTGAAAACCTCATGAACTGTCCATTTTGCCCGATATTTCCCATATATTGAAAATACTGGATATGTCATGTGGTTTTCTAAATTTCCGCGAATTAGAATATATAAAAATTCAATGCACTATTGTGAAACTGTCTGGGGAATTGAATGGAGGGGATTTCGACTTGTGTAGACATCAGTTATTGTCCATTTTATCCGCTTTTCCCTGCATACTGGAAGAATCAGTATATATAATGCGGTTTTTGAAATAGCCGTGCGCTACAATAAAATCATTTTGCCCGATTTTCACCTTATTATTGAAGAAAAATTGAATAACGTTGCAACGTTTGGGACTTAAGTCGTATAAAGTAAAAACAGTTCCAAATCGCAACGGCAAACAGAACTTGGCAGCAAAATCACGGGCTCGACGTTTGTACTGCGAATATTTGACGAAGTTTTCATGCGTTGTTATGGACTGGCTGGCTTTTAATTCTGCTATGGCCATAAATGCTACAGCTGAGTATTTCAGAACGAAGAAAGCATCAAAATTTCCCAAAAAATACCTTGTGTGGCAAGCAATTTGCACGTGTGGCAAAAAGAGTAAAACTTTCGTCACTACTGGCACAATCAACAAGAAGATCTATCAGAAAGAGTGTCTGCAAAAGCAATTGCTACCCTTCATCAAAAGTCACAAAGAAAAACCTTTATTCTGGCTCGATTTGGCATCATGCCACTATGCTAAATCTGTGATGGAACCAACTAAATCAAGTGAACATTGTACCAAAAACCTCAAACCCGCCAAATTGCCCAGAGCTACGACCAATCGAGAGATATTGGGCTCTGATGAAGCGGAAGCTTTCTGGAAAGCAGCAAGGAATCAAATACATCAAACACTTCCAGCAAATTTGGACAAAGACGGCTTCTACTTTTTCTGAAGCATCTGTGCAAACCCTAATGGACGGAGTTAAGCGCAAAGTTCGAAAATTTTATGCAAATACTGAATAACTATGTTTTGTCTTCACGAATTGTTAAAACACATCCCATGAATCTAAAATAAACAACTACGACGGAAATATAATGCGAAATTTATGTT
The DNA here is from genome assembly GCA_034211315.2 of Aedes japonicus. Lineage (NCBI taxonomy): Eukaryota > Metazoa > Arthropoda > Insecta > Diptera > Culicidae > Aedes > Aedes japonicus. The sequence continues at coordinate 52,247 of JASCZW010005623.1, forward strand.
TTATTCGTGTTTTGAGGTGTCCGGATTATTGCGGATACAGACCTTATCTTCGTTCACAGAGCCGTGCGGTAGTTGAAACAGCTTTTATTCGATTTTCCAAGAAATTTCACATGGGATTAGCACAATTTTGTTAATCCTGAGCCTTTCCGTGCAAAGATATCTATATCCAAGAATACAAGAGGAAGTGCGGTAAAATAAGCTCTATAACTCCACAACCATATCCCTGCGGTGATTGAAACCGATTCCATTCGATTTCTCAGACAATTTTCAAGTCAAAAAGTTACAGATTTTTACCTTAGTTTTTATCAGTTCTTGCCCACTGTGCGGTGTCTCTAGTAGCATCATCTATCTTAACATATGGCAAACAACCTGACATATTTTAGATGCTGAGCTTCGCTCAAACAGATTTTTTATGACATATTTATCAAATTGAAACAATTGCAGCACACGACCTCAAAATTTTCAGCGTGTAGAGCAATGAAGGAGTCTCTGAAACTAAGTTTAATGAATTGACAAAAAAGACAAAAATGCTAGTGGAGGCACCGTGTAAGATCAATAACGTCTATATAAGGTCTAGAGCAGTGACGTTTATATAAGGTCTGGAGCAACGCACTGCTTGCTTGTATTGGAAGCAAAAATAATGTAAACATTGCTGAGCCGACGAGTGATGACATAACACTATTGAACTTTTTATTGGCGGGCATAAGTTCAGATTTAAAAATCGGTTCAAACGTTTATTATAAATGCTGAATTCTAGACAAAATAGTCAAAAGGTCGAAAGTAACATTTGGAAACAATGACTTCTATCGTATTTTTCTGGGATCTGCTTGATCCCACAAACAAAATAGCAACATAAACAGATACAGGGCGTTATTACCATAGACACTCAAGTAATAGACCGGACAACGTGATTCTGGCACAATAGATGTATCCAAAACAACTGTCAAATCGTATGGGAAATGTTCGTTTTGGATACAACATGGCGGCCTATGTCCGGTCTATTACTTGAGTGTCTATAGTTATTACCTTCCCGTTGGTAGTAAATATGGATGTTAGCAACCTGGCATTTCCAGGAAATTTACGTTTTAAGTCATTGTTTACAATTGTTACTTTCGACCTTTTGACGATTTTGTCTAGAATTGTGGAAATAATCATGATACAAATGCCATTTACTGAGCAGAAGCATTTCCTCCCGATAACATGGATCATTTATAGTGAATTTAACTGAGGTAATTGAATTTTCGCCACACAAACCTTCAAACGCTGAGACTTGACAATCGAGTAGCGACATAGAACCAATCTTCCATCATCTAGTAGACTGGAATCGGCCGAAAAATTAAGTTTTATAGCGCATACAATAAACAATCACGGAGCGAACGGATCAAAATAAATAGTATGACGTAGCACTTTCCGAGCTTTTGTGTAGCGTGCGCAAGGAGTGCAGTGGTATAAGTGTCATGACCGAATTTTGCTCATTTCACTAATATTGTTGTGGCTACTGGGCCAGACCTTATATAGACGTCATTGAGTGGAGACACCGTGAAACAGTAGATCCGTCAAGCATCCTCTCAAAGCAGAGAACTGTCAACTTACAACTACAAATACACAATAGCAATATACTCACTTGAACACTATGATCATGACTGTTGATAATCCGAATCACCCGTCCGGCGCTCGGCTTCAGGCTGCCGGACGGCATGTTGTCCACCTCGGTCACGGAGGGCTTGCGACTCAGGCGACTTCCGGTGCCCCAGCCCTGGTTGCCGGGCGATGCGTACCAAACGCCGTTTTTCTTACCATAACTAGCAGGCTACCCAATATCGAACCGCAACGTACGCGAATCGAAGTGTTTCATCGTGCCGTGATGGAAGAGATTTGTGAAAAAGGAATATATTAGTAAATTGATTGTTGGTTGAGGTTTTATAATTGTCGGTAAAATTCTTGGGACATACACACACACACGCCAACACAGGCGAAACAGCTTCCCCGCAGTTTGAGATTGACCTTAGGTTGGAATGCCTATCGCACGCAATCTTCGCGCACCGAGCACACGAAATCTAACCTCCAAATCGCCATAATTGGAAGGTAATTGAATATGAACAATAGTAATCGCAAACGAATGACACGCTGTGTTTGCTACATGGCAACTCAGAGCCTGCTACCAGAAAATTCAGTTGTTTTTGTTTTGACTTTACGTCATCGGCCAAATGCGATCGATTCAAATTGCAAGTCCACCTCCTCCTCCTCGCGGAACTTTGTTGCGAACATATAGTAGGCCGGGATTTAGTGTCCTATTGAGGCACTAAATAATGGTCATATATTTTTGCGGTAGAAATGGGAACACAGCCATGTCACTGCACTGTTTTGTCGTTCAGAAGGAATGTTACCCAACCAGCAGTCGGCAGTCGGCAGAGGAATGGCCAATTTGACCTGACTGACCCAAAGAGAGTTGTTGCGTCGTGTGGAGCAATAATTTATATGGCAGTGGCTTGCTACAACTTTGCTGTTTTTCCTCATTTGTTTTTTTTTGCGAAGGCTTCCTTGCGGAACTCTACAATCGCGAATAGCTACTGTGTGTGGGTGTGTGGAAAGTGGAAATAATTAGCGGTGATCGCCGGAAGAGAACCGTTAATAGCCAGGGAGCAATGGAAATCGCAGCGAACATAGTCGTAGGTTGATGCAATGAGATGGAAAGTGAGTGCAGAATGTTGTTTGTTCTTAAAGGGAATGTGACTTTTCAATTAAAGTTTTAAGCTCTTTAGACGGCTTCTGCCTATAGCAGTTGCGTTCCATGTGTGAACACTATCGCGAATGGAGGACAACCACGCAACTCCATTGCTGCAGGGGTACGGTTTTAATCGCCACTGGAAACGCATTGTATGTTTTTGGTGCGAAATTCTGAAGATTTGTGGGGAATAGGTATGTATATTTGAATGTCGCAATCGCGTTTTTTTTTTTATGGAAGGTGTTATAAAGATCTTTAAATGTGGCACCTACTTAGGGGTTTCCTGAAAAATCCTGATGCAAAGCAAATAACAAGAGAAATTTGCAATAAGCTTACCTATAAAAAATCTGCTATTTTTAATGGTAAATGCTAAATTTTAATGGAGGAATAGAACCTTTTTTTTAAAGAAATTCAAGATCGGAGTTACATTTTTTTTTCTCATTAAAGATTTTAGGCATTTGACTGATTGGCTGATGGTCATAAAATGAACCAATCGTCATGTAGGTGGGGTTCACTGTTTGAGGATATAATCAGAGCGATATTTCTTAACCTTCGTTGTTAGGAGTGCAGTCATGGTAAACTTCAAGCCTGTCCACGTTAAATTTCGGACACTTTTCTTTCAGTGCAGATTTTGAATTATCTTACTGATCGCTGAAACGTTTCATTTATATGACAACAGAAACTGTCCGCTTTATTTCGCGGTACAGCATGTTTACTTTCATTAAAATGGTGTCGAATCAAGTGGAAGTGGGCAAACGCATTTTGTACGAACGGCAGCAAAATCCGAACTTATCGGCACGCGATCTTTCCAACATACTAAAACTACCGAAAAGTACCGTGTTTTGTGTTTCAAATCATTAGACCAGCGCTTGACTGTGCATCGGAAGATTATAAGTGGAACAAATCGAAAAGTATGCTCTCGACAGATGGACAGAGAAGGTGGTAGCCATTATTGAGAAAATCCCAATCTTTCTCACACAGTTTGGAAGTCAAAATCATACGTACAAAAAATAAAAAAAGGGACAAGGACTGCGGCGTACAAAGTGAAAAAGGTCACCAACCGTGATGTCAAGCAAAATTTCACTGCAAAATGGCGTGCTAATAAGCTTTAAATCAATTTTTTGCAAACATTTTCTTGTATAATATTGGACAACAAAACATACGTACTCGAAGACTTTAACAGCTTCCAGGTCTGACTTTTTATACCGCAAAGCAACGGAACGCCGTTGTCGAGCATTTCCGGATAGAGAAGGTGTAGTTGTGGTCGAAAATCTAAAAGTTTCGTCTCTACCGGCACTATCAATAAGGATGCGTACGAGAAAGAATATTTGCAAAAGCGGTGGCTACCGTTTACCAGAAAACATGAATCTCCAGCTCTGTTTTGGCCTCTTGTCACTATGCGAAATCCGCCCTGGAATTACCAGGTACAAAGGATCACACACATGCCAAATCAGCCAATCCACCAAACTGTCCAGACCTTCGCCAATAGAGTTAAGCTACTTAAGCGGAAACTCTTCGAAACTAAGAAGAAAACAAATGGTACCGATGCTTTCAAAAGAAGATGGAGAATCATCACTGCGGGTGTATCTGAGGATACCGTACGGAACGTGATGGCGGGTGTACCACAGAAAGAAGGATTAACATCTTAATCCACTGTTTCTAATGTAGATATAACTGTATTATTGTAAAACACAATCGGTTTTGTTGAATTATGTGTAATTTTTTTGCTGCAATGATTTTGGTATCAGAAATTTAACGTGGACAGGCTTTGGAGTTTGTTACTCAGTTACCCTTCATATTGGAGCCTTCCGCACGGCGCTCTCCTTTAATAGATTTGGATCTACATTCTAATGCTTATTGGTTACCTGGGTGGTGTAGTTGTTAACATCTATACCTCTCACGCCAAAGTCACGAGTCCGATTCTCACCCCCGGACGATTTCCGAAAATACCCAAAAGGTATTTAAGTGACTACGACGGGAGATGAACCAGCGCAGGGCTGAAATTCTCGATAATAAAGGAAAAAACCAGAATCGATCCACCGATGGTGAGACTGAACCATTCTTACACTTCACCAGAATTACGAAGTCAAATGTGGCCAATATGGTACTGGATAGGGAAGATCCAGGAATATACGATATGTCATATTTTCAGTTTATAAAATGAACTATTTGACAATTCTGAACGTTTTGTTCATCAATGCGATTTGAATATTGTCATTAATAATGCTTAGCGACCTGTTCATGTTAGTTGTATAAAAGGGTAAATTACATAAATAATCTATATAATAAAAATGAGTTGGGGTTTCCTTTGTCACGATTTAACTCGCGAGCGGAAAGACCGATTGGCGTGAAATTTTGTATGCAGATATTTTTGGGGCCGGAAAACAATCTTATGATGGTTTGAGACCCCTCCCCTCTCTAGAAAGGGGGCTCCCACAAATGAAACAAATTTCAACCAAACATGAGAACTATACCTACTGCTTGCAAATTTGTATTCAGTGGTTTTTGGTCCGGAAAGCATCTATGATAGTTCGAGAGCCTTCCGCTTCGAAAGGGTGGATCCCGCAAATGAAAAACAAATTCCTGCATAACTCGAGAACTAATCAAGCAAAAGAAACCAAATTTGACATGTGTGAGTTTTTTAAGGCAAAAACGGTTTTTATGGTAGCTTGAGAACCCTCCCCGTCATAAAAGGGGGGGGCTCCCATACAAATGAAACAGAAGTTTCTGCATATATCAAGAACTAATCAAGCAAATGGAACCAAATTTTGCATATGAGGTTTTCTGGTGGCGAAAAATGTTTCTATGATAGTTTGAGACCCCTTCTCATCCTAAAGGGGGGGGGGGGGGAATGCCCCGATACAAATGAAATACACTATTCTGAATGACTCGAGAACTAATCACGCAAATGAAACCAAATTTAGTATGTGGTGGTTTATGAAGACAAAAAATTGTTCTATGTTGATTTGAGACCCCTCTCCTTTCTGAAAGGGGGGGGACCTATTCAAATGAAACGCAAATCCTTGCATAACTCAAGAACTAATAAGAGAAATGGAACCAAACTTCGCATGTGGAAGTTTTTGAAAGAGGGAAATGTTTCTATGGTGATTTGAGACTCTTCCGTCATATGAAGAGGAAGGGGGGAGGGGGTGCTCTCAAACAAATGGAACCCAAAATTCTGCATAACTCGAGAAATAATCAAGCAAATAGAACCAAATTTGGAATGGACGAGTTTTTTAAGGCATGAAATGTTTTTATGGTGGTTCAAAGCCCCTCCTCCCTCTAAAAAGGGGGGCTCTCATACAAATGAAACAAATTTCAACCAAACATGAGAACTATACCTACTGCTTTGCAAATTTGTATTCAGTGGTTTTTGGGTCCGGGAAAGCATCTTATGATAGTTCGAGAGCCTTCCCGCTTCTAGAAAGGGTGGGATCCCGTGCAAATGAAAAACAAATTCCTGCATAACTCGAGAACTAATCAAGCAAATGGAACCAAAATTGGTATGGGTGAAGGCAAGAAGCAAATGGAACCAAAATTGGTATGGGTGGTATTTTGAAGGCAAGAAATGTTTTTGTGGTAATTTAAGACCTCTCCTCACTCTTAAAAGGGGGGCTACCATACATACGAAACACAAATTTAAACCAAACATGAGAACTATCCCTACCGCTATGCATGCACGGGTTGTATGCACGGGTTTTTGGGTCCAGGAGAAGATCTTATTATAGTTCGACACCCCTCCTGCCTTTATAAAGGGGGGCTCCCATGCAAATGAAAAACTATTTTCTGCATAACTCAAGAACTAATCAAACAAATGGAACCAAATATGGCATGTGGAGGTTTTGTAGGCAAGAAATGTTTCTACGGTGGTTTGAGACCCCAAGCAAAAGAAACCAAATTTAGCATGTGTGAGGTTTTAAAAGCAAGAAAGGTTTCTATGATGGTTTCAGATTCCTTTTCGCCCTGAAAGGCTCCTATACAAATGAAATACAATATTCTGTATAACTCGAGAACTAATCAAGCAAATTGAACCAAATCTGGCATGTGGAGGTTTTTGTAGATGAATACTGTTTCAATGCTAATTTGAGATCCCTCCCTTTTCTGAAGGGGGGGGGAGGCTCCTATACAAATGAAACACAAATTTATGCATAACTCGAGAACTAATCCAGCAAATGGAACCAAATTTGGCATATGGAGGTTTTTGAAGAAGAGAAATGTTTCAAATGAATCAAATTTGGCATGTGGATTTTTTTGAAGGTCAGACATATTTCTATGGTGGTTTGAGACCCCTTTGCCTTCTGAAAGGGAAGGGGGGGCTCTCATACAATTGAAACGCAAATTTTAACCTTAACTCGAGAACTATTCAAGTAAATGAATCCACATTTGGCATGTGGGGGTTATTGGAAACAGGATTTTTATTTATATAAAAATGGATTTCTGTCTGACCGATCGGAGTGAAAATATGTATGCAGGTATTTTTGGGGCTGGGGAAGGTTCTTATGATTGTTTAAGACCGTTCCCCCCTTCCAGCTCGCATACAAATGAAACACAAATTTCTGCATAGCTTGAGAACTTATCAAGCAAATGGAATCAAAAATGGTATGCGGGGTTTTTTGAATGCAAGAAATGTTTCTATGGTGAATTCAAACACAAATTTCAACCAATCCTGAGAATTATCCAGGTAACTAAGCCACAAACTCTGTATTGTCTGGGCAAGAAGAATGTTCTGATAGAAGTTTGAACTCCTTATTTCTCAAAAAAAAAACTAATTAAAAAAAAGCGTCAGTTCTTTGTCTTGTTCATTCATTTAGTTGCAGGCGTAGCAACGCTCGCACCGGGATCAGCTAGTGAAAATTTTATATAATTAGTTCATAGAATGAATTATTAGACGATCCTAAGCGTCAATTTCGATTATCGATATGGATTCAAGATACTTAATTCGTACATGTTCGTTGCAAATTGTGTAGTTATGGTAAATGGAGACTTTGTGTCATTTTCGAATATACTCGTTTCAGTTCAAAACTAGCCCAGTCGAGCTCTAATTCTATAGAGTCGCCTAGTGTGGCTAGTCCGCTGTATGTGCTATACAACGCGACGCAATAAAATGCAAGCGGCATCGATTGGGGTGAGTGGTCTCGTACGGTTTTGATCTGCAACGAGTATATTGTCGTCTCACAATTATGTGCTCTCAGGTATTGTTTAGGTCATATCTCCATGAAGGATTATCCAATCATAATGAAATTTTGACCAGTTATTTGGAGATTTTGTAGCTTTGATTTGGCACCAACAAAACTAAAATCGGTACACAAATAGCTTAGTATGTAATCGGCGACTAAACTGTTTGATTACTATTATAATAGGCCGTCAAGTACTGTTTCGTTCATATCTTCGTAACGAAATGTCCGAAAAAAAACAATAGCCTTCTATGGGAATGTTGTAGCTTCCATTTGCCGTCAACAGAACTGAAATCGGTTCACAAATGGCTGAGAAACCGATGTGACATTATTTGTAACGCACACACACATACATACACACAGACATTTGCTCAGTTCGTCGAGCTGAGTCGAATGGTATATGACACTCGGTCCTGTGGGCCTCGGATAAAAAGTCGAGTTTTCAAGCGATCTTAATACCCTTCTATTGATGTAAGAAGTATAAAAACCGTTCAATGAAAAATAAGGTAAATAATATTTGTTTACAATACTTTATTTCAATACTAAGCATGACGTAAAAACTGTTTTTTTTTTCTTAGTTGCGTGGAATGTTCTTATCTTTGGTTGAACTTTGAGTTCCATTTGTATGAAAGCCCCAAAGCCCCCAAAGCAGGGAGGGATCTCAAATCACCATTCAATCTTCCCTTCGAAAACCCCCACATGCTAAATTTGGTTTCATTTGCTTGATTAGTTCTCCAATTATGAAGAAATTTAAGTTTAACTTGTATCAGAGCACACATCCTTCCACAGGAGGAAAGGTCTCAAACCCCCATAGAACAAAGTTCAGCCTCCATAATGCACCACATGCCCAATTTGGTTTCATTTGCTTGATTAGTTCTCGAATTATGCAGAAGTTTGTGCTTCATTTGTATGAGAACGCCCCCCTTCCAGAGAGAAGAGGCATCTTCAACTACACACTATTAAAATCTCGTGTAAATTTCTGTCCCTGAGACCGACACATGCAAGCGTCCTTTAGCGCATAAGAATGTGTTGAAAGAGATGAGAAAATAAATTCAACCGAACACATCTTTCGACGAATTGCGTATGTTTCAGTTTCAGGAGACATAATTTTACACGAAATCTTTCTTTACGTTCCTCGACTTTTACATTCCCCGACTTTACGTTCCCGGACTATTTACAAACATGGATTAGGTCTCGTGTAAAATTCATAATTTCTAAGTGTGTACTATAGAGACGTTTCTTGACTTCAAAATCCAACACATGCAAAATCTGGTTGCGTTTGCTTGATAAGGTCTTGAGTTTTGCAAAAAAAAAATGTGTTTCAATTGTATGGCAGCCCCCTTTTCAGAAGGCCCTGAGACCCCTCCTCAAAACCACCATAGAAACATTTTTTTGCCTTAAAAAATCTCCACATGCCAAATTTGGTTCCATTTGCTTGATTAATTACCGAGTTATGAAGAAATTTGTATTTCATTTGTATGGGACTCCCTCTTTCAGAATTTAGTGGGATCTCAAACCACATGAAAACATGTTTTGCCTTTAAAAACTTCTCCTTGCCAAATTTAGTTCTATTTGCTGGATTAGTTCTCGAATTATGAAGAAATTTGTGTTTCAGAAATGAGAGGGGCTCTAACTATCATAAGAACCTTTCCTGGTCCCAAAAACAATTGAATACAACATTTCACGCTGATCGGTTCTGCCGTTTTTGAGTCTGTAAGGTTAAGACAGACAGACAGCACTTGATTTTTATATATAATTTATATATAAAGATAATACCTAAGGCTGTGTTTAGAAAGAAGCTATTTAATGAAGTGTTTAAATGAAGCCATAAAGCCGCCTTCCTTGAATGAAATTTAAAGATAGATTGAGAGTTATAGTCTTGATTATTTGTTCTGCCAATACTGTTCAAACTGATGTAATGCTCCTTTCGGAAGCATCCATGAAGTTGTGAAAATATTGTTTATCCCAAACATGTTGTAGTTGCAGTAAAAATTGAAATATTTCACATCAGGAGAGCACGTGGCGAATGCGACTCCGAGAAATAACATGTTTTTTACTGAAATGTCTGTTTAAAGGGTGATTTGATAATTATTGCGACACATTCAAACTTGCGTAACCTTTTTCATAAATATTTGTTCGAAATTAATCAAGTTTTACCCAGTTTCTCTTAAGAGTGTATTATTTAAAAACGCTCAGTTATGCAGTTGCCAGCGAGATTCCAGTCGAGATGGAAGTAATCCAGCAAACCGTTCGCGAAAGGATTTCGTTCACAGATAAAAAGAAACATTGTATTTTCTGCGTTATGTAATGCACATAAAGGGAATGCTAGATTTGGCAGCTGCTTGTTGATATGAAAAATGTAGAACATTGTTGTATGGCACATAAAAGATTGCAAACAATTTCGTTGTTTACGCCTTCTTTGGCTTGGAATTAAACGAGGGGAAATTTTACGCGCCAGTTAAAATTCATAGTCGAGGTGAATTCATCTTATTAATACACATGATTTGTTACGCGTGAAATATCCCAAATAACTAGTGTAACCCACGATAAACTTTAAAAATATGGCATTCAGTATGAATTGGTTTGTGAAAACTACGTATACAGTGTTATACAGTATTATTAATAAAATTCACCTCGGCTTTTTTTTGCACCGATATTTCAGCAAGTTCAGTATTGGGTGAAAAAGGGAAATGCTCATGTTGGTGCGTCAACTTTGACGCCAGCTGTAGTCCAAACCACTATATGGAAACAGTTCAAATTTTGTCCACATTATTTTCTGTACTTTTATAAGCTATGGAGAAATTTTTAATATGCTACCTAAATTTTTCACAGGAATACGGGTTTTAGAAATTGGTACGTCCAAAAATCACTTTTTTCACATATGTTCTGATAACTTCAAATCTATAAATTTTATCAACATGAAATTTTGGTCATATAAGGTCTATACATTTTGTATAATGTAGTCAAATTTTCATTCAAAAATATTTATAATTGACAAAGTTACAGGAGGTTGAACATGGAGTTTTTTGCAAACAAAATTTTGCTCGGCTTTTTTTTGCTACTGAGTGTATTAGAGAGAATTTCAGCCTTTGACTGTTTCATCTCTTCAAAAAATATTCGGCTTTGATTAAACGGGTGCTTTACGGAAAGAAGCAGGTGATTAAAAATGCCAAAATGATGGAAAACCATGTCTGGACCAAAGCAGCTAGAAAAGTCACGTGGCAGTCTTTACAAGCGCTTATGACCAAAAAAACAATGGCAACGGCAACGAAAAAGTTCGATGTGAGTAAGCCTGGTTGTCAGAAATAAAACAGAATAGATAAAACCCGATTTTTATTGGACATATCGAAGTCATTGGCAACAACTGTCAAACTTGCCGTTTGCCGTTCGGTTTCCGTTATCATTGTGTTTGGGCGGTTATGACTGAAATGAAGCAAAAAATCCAGGTTTTGTTTATATTAACGCAGAATAACGGTGTTTTGATGAGATTGTATTTGAAAACCATTTCCCAAGATTGTAAAATAAATAGTTACTTAAGAAATGAAAAGCTTCTACCACAGATTTCGGGTGTTCAGATTATTGTGGATATATATTATATCCTATAAGAGCATTTATATTATTCCTCAGCTATCCTAAATTTCATCGATAATCGCTTCAAGCGATGAAACAACATTCTAGAAGAAAACAAATCTTATAGATCCTACAGAAGAATTAATCTAAAATAAAGACAATGGCCTTAGAATAGATGTTCTTCGGCGGAATTATTGCTACAGCGGCCTCAGCCACTGCAGTGGTAGTAAAAGTACTGCGTTTGAACGTTTTTATGGCGACTTTTTACATTTTTCTATATGACCATTCGGAAGACACACACAAACGAACAGGAATTTCATCTTTATACCGGCGACGAACAATTTTTGATGCTAATTGAATTTTAAGCAACGTGTAAAATTTCGCCTTGTTTAATTTCAACCAAAGCAGGCGTAATCAACGTAATTGTTTGCATCTTTTTTCGACAAATTTTTCGTAGTTCTTGGTACAATTTTGTACACTCTTAAGAATAATTAACATTAGGAGTAATGATATCTTTTTTGACCATAAATATACCTCTTTTGTATGTCCATTTTGATGTACTGTTGCAAAAAGATTGTTATTGTTTTTCATGTATTCAAAATAATAAGAACAATCACATTCAATAACGTTCTAAAAGTGGCAGTGTTTGAAAATGTCGTATTTTTTTTAAATCATTTATTTGTACAGGCTCAACCGAATCAACTTTACAGAGCCATGTTTTCATATTTATATACATCAATTATCTAAAAACTAACTTTAAGGGAATAGAACCGATTACTTGAGGTCGTCTCGAGGTTAAAATGTCGTATTGCCTTCCTCAAATAATTTTTACGGCATGACGTAGGTTATTATTTTGAGTTTTTATTGTCCTGCAAATTTCAAAACACACGAAAATATCTGTCTTGTTATGTGCATTCAAGTACACTTAAGTTCAAATGAATTTATTTTAAGAGTGTAATTCAAATTTAATTTTGTTTTCAGTGTAGAATGCTTAAGAACTAGTGACAGTCTCTCATAAACAAATATTCAAAAGAGTTTCCAGAAATTCGAAAATTTCTTAAGGAGAAATCTCTATTTCATATTCTAATACATGATCTCTTATTACTTGAACGGATGATATTACCGACTGAGGATATAGTTCGGATTGCCTCAATGTGAAACTGAAACTGAAACTTCAACAAAGTGAAAAAAAGAGGTTTTAATTTATGGGCTATCATTATACGTTTTGACATAGTAAAACTTGCTTGATTTCCTATATCTTTAAGGAAATATCGTGGGAAAATGTACACGCTTTTGAGTTGAGCTGTTGTCGTCCGTGTAGAAGAATAAAGGTGGTTTTGTCAAGTATGCGTAACTTGAACTAAAATACATGTCCCGGAAGGAACACAATGTCAAAAATAAAAAGCAGAAGCATTTACTTGGAGTTTTACAATAATATACTTTCCACTAGAAAAAACATGTTTATACATCAGCATATCACTTTCCTTTTAAATTTCCATAAAACAATCTAAAAACCTGTTTGGAATGTTTACCCAATTCCATACTCATTAAAATTAACTTTACAGAAAACACTACCACGCATGCAACTAGCCTGCTGCGTTTTTCCCAAACGAGCCTGTTTCATTGCAACCTGATCCATATGGTAAAACAGCCATCTTAATAATATACCTCATTTCTTTTACTAGCCGTCACAAAAAATGACCCCCTGCAACAACGGTGCAATCGGCTGGCCCACTAATTAATGCACACTCAGTCACACACACACATATCCCCAATGTGCATACCCACATATGAGTTCGGGGTTCCCTCTTTAGGGAGCAATTAAAATTTGCCCACAATCTAACTACAGCCATCAAGAAGTGGCAAGAGGATGGCGATCCAACTCGGAACGAAAGCGGACTTAAGGTCACGCCAACGAAACTACTTAGTAACCATTAACAGCGGGAATATTAACCTCTCTGTAACCGTAGTGGAACATTGGCGGTGTCAGAATGACAAATGCTGAGTCCTCTTCGTTATCGAACATTGGTGCTTCCGGGGGTTTCAAATCAATCACACTTTCCTCACTGGTTTGAGAGGGAATCACTTTGGTTTGTCGACTAGTCGAACAGGATTTTGTGGGCAGTATTGGTTTGGGATCACTCGAACTTCACGTTTGCTCTGTCACTTTTCACATTCTAAATCGACACGGGAGCCGGGAGTCCTGCCATCCATCCGTCCGTGGCGGTTCAGGACCTCATTACGTTCGGGTTTTCTAAACGGGTCAACACTAGCGAGCGAGAGACGGCCGGACGGGACTAAACAGAGTCACACACGGTTCGCACGGTTCGACGTTTGGAACGCGAGTGAGTGCCTGGCATACTGCGATTCGCGTTTCTAGTGTGTCGTGTTGTGGACAAGGACTTTTCGCTTGCTGGTGCTTGCTGGTGGACAAACAAACCGGAGACCGGATGCGCGGGTGATCGGGTGGTGGAGGAAGAAGGTAGCGAACACTGACGAAGACGACGAAGTTGTATGGGATGGAGTTTTTTTTTCTCTCGCTGGCAAACCGACTGTCGGGTGGTTCTTCTGGGAGAAGAAGATGTGAGTGGAATTGGATTAATTATGCCGAGTAATCGATTCGTCGGTAAGTGTATGGAAGGACGTTGGGTGGGTGGGGATAGGAGGCAAAATTGTTAGCCTACGGACGTGATTAGGATTGTTTTGATTTTCGAAGGCAAGGCGCGGCAAGGTCAACTTGGACAGCACGAGAATGACTGAGGTTAGAACAAAAGCAACGCCAATGAAAAGCAAAATGACTTCCTTTGATTAATTTCCATTCGTGGTGCACTGAGATTATTTTTTGAAGAATTCCTGAGTATCACAATTTATTACGATAAAATTGTATTCTTTTAAATTTAAACACTTTTCACAAACCAAAGAATACTAATGCAGCGTTTCCATCGGAACTTTCATAGAACTCCCTCAACCTTCCTAAGATATTGGGATCAATTCGGACCCATATTATACGGTATTTTTCTTTTTTGCATAAAGACATAAGGGTCAATATTGACCCGGATTCCATGCCTTCGTAGAATTTCGAAATTTTAACTTAGAGTCAACGTTTGTTCACCATTTGAAAGGTACTGGTCTGGTTCCGGTAATATTGTCGCCCTGGAATCTGCTGCAAAGGGAAGGAAGTTTAAGTTTGGCTGTGTTTACAAAAATGCATATACAACATTCCAGACTAATTTTTAGAAATGACGTGTTGAGCAAAGTTTTCCAGTGCCTAACAAATCATCTTTTTATATTATCGTATTAGTTCAAAATCGTGCTCTTGAGAGTTGCCGTCTTCGGAAAAGTTGTTTGGAATGTAAAATTTAGTCAGTTGATATTATCAGTTTATTTCCAAATTGCCCAGAGATGGCACTGCTGTCTATCTTTGTCAAATGAAGCTTTAGAGAGTGGCTTTCTTGGGAAAAGTTGTTGAGAATGTAAAATGTAGTCACTTGACATTATCAGATTAATTCCAAATTGCGCCGCAAAGATAGCGCTGCAGTCTATCTTCGCCAAATGAGGTTCTAGAGAGTTGCCGTCTTCGGCAAAGTTGTTCTCTTTAAAGACTTCACAGATATAAATACATACCAAGCTGTGCTTTTCAATAACAAACCAGTGGATGTCAGATATATTTTGTACGTTCATATTAAGTTTAAATTCATATAATCGGGATATGAGAGGGACCATCAGGGCACCCGATTGAAACTAATTGGATGGAGGAAATGGGAATGGTAACTCCCTCTTCGCTAACGGTTTGTGTATAAATGGCGGGCAGAGCCTATTCATTGGTGATCCTCTTTTTCGATAGCGCACATTATTGACCAATTATCCAATCCTGTTGTTAGAAGAAGATTCTTCATAAACCCGAGGATGCTGGCTATCGATCGATCCAACCCGTTTTTGGCTCTTCGTATAGTGGCATGATGAGGGCCATGAGCGGTCATTAAAGCTTGATCAAGTCAAACAGAGATGAGAGCCCGTTGCTGTTGGACTAATTTGCCATACTAAAAATTGTACTCGAAAAAAAAAAATCAAAACTTTCTGATGTGTATAACTGTTTATTACAAGAGGGAAAATAATGCAATTTCGGATAAAACTAGTTTAAAACGTATTGTTTACATGTGAAAAATTTCGTCACAATCTGTCAAGTGGTTATCGAGATGGTTTCCAGGCAAGGAGTGTTTCAACAAACAAATATGGACGCGGTCGTGGAAAATCCAGACCAGTTCCACAGGTAGATCGCGGATCAGTTGGGAATCGACAATTCGACCGTGACCCGTAAGATAAAATCGTTCAAGGAGACCCAGACGACCCAGCGGCGAGCTGGCAGCGGAAGAACCGACCCCGTAAACGCAAACAAGGTGAGGGATTACTTCAAGCGCAACCTGAACCGTTCGATTCGGGACGTGGCCAAGGCTGTCAATTCTTCCGTCTGGTTCGTACTGCAGACAATGAAGTGGGTCAGACTTCATGTCTTCAAAGTTAGAGAGGTGCCTAACTGAGCCGATAAACAGAACGACTGGACCAACATTTAAGCGGACTAGACGTAGATTAAAGCGGACGGCAAGCAGATCCCGGCCTCGAGTTTTTCGTCGGCCAATCCCACTTGGATGTTCCGAAGAAGTTCCGGAAGAAAAAGGTCGACAAATTTGCCAAGAAGTACTTGGGGTGGTAGGCGATCTTTGGGTGCGGTAAATTCAGCAAGCCGTACAAAACGGGCGGCACCACCAATGGCTAAATATATAAAGAAGAATGCCTCCAGAAGCGCTTGATGCCTTCCTCCGGTCCCACGAAGGTGACACCCTTTTTTGGCCGGATCTGGCATCGTGCGATTACGCGAAACGAAGGAGGGAAATCCGCCAAACTCGTCAGAAGTTCGTCCAATAGAAGAATTCTGAGCGATATAAATGGTAAACTTCGGAAAACAGGGAATGTCTTCAAATGGAATACATTTCAGGCAGGCATTTTCGGTATTTCGATTCGGAAATACTGATGTGAGACACCCAGCAGTTAAGCAGTTTTCTGGAAATTGTTTCCTTAGCAAATGGATTAGTCGAAATCCGTAATTTTCCGGAAAGTCCAAAACTCTTAATTTGCGATTTTAGTAAGTTTATGAAATTCATTTAGCATGAAATCCAAAGACTTCTTCCACGCTTATGTCTCTAGTAACCTCCAGAACCTCTTGAAAAAGTCACCAGAAATCTTCAGTAGCGAAAAGAAGAAGCTTATTCGTTAATTTTTTAAATATCCAAATACGGCTTCTATGGAACACAGAGGAGAAGGCCCAACAATCCCCCTTCATAATCAAAACTTACAAATAATACAGGAAGGGTATCTGGGCTCATTGGTGACCGTCGATAAAGACACTAGCAGAGAGATACAAAGGCGCACTTTAGCTGGCAATCGGCCTATTTTGGACTCCGAAGGACGCTAAGATCGAACAAAGTTCGAGCTACGAAGTTGGCTATCTACATGACACAAAATTAAACCGGTTGTCCTCTTTGGCCATGACGCATGAACATTGCTCGTGGAGGACCAACGCGCTCATAGTGTCTCTGGACGGAAGAAGCGGCGTACGATTTACGCTAGAGCGCAGAGCGAAGACGAATGAATTTGCATCAGCTCTTAAGAGATCCTACTAACGTTCACACCGCAAAAATCGGTCGACTACAATGGGCTGGGAATGTCGTTAACATGTCGGACGACAGCTCAGTTAAAATGACAGCCATGGACCGAATAGGGTGGACCCGACCTTGGTCTGATTGGCAGGGTAAGTAGCCCAAGCAGCACACAATGGTCATAAAATGGTTGCTACAACTTGATTGTTGCTTGATTGAGTAATAAAGAAGTTACCTCAACTGGTTTTGTGCAACTGGGGACGGGAACACATTTCATCACTTGTTTTATAATAAATGCATGTGTTGTTGTTGTTTAATTTTTATTTTACAGGTTACATCTATTGTTTGGTGATGTTTTTGTAGGTCCAATCGCCAACTTTGGGTAAGTAGAATGTTATGTGGTATCACTCAGGGTTTGTTCTTGTTGACTTTGTTTCTATGAATGTTGTTTTTAAGAAGATCTCTGATGCTGGTTTGCTATGACACGCAGCGTTTGATCGCTTTTCAACATGTTGGATCATCCGTAACACTTGTGCCCCAGTGGTGTTCATATTCCTCTTGACATTTCATTTCCTGTGGCACGTATGAGGGGTCGTTAAGTTCTCTGTATCTCTCTTAAGAATGTGTTTGAATAACTGCTATACTATGCTAATTTTTTTTGAAAAATTTCAGCATAGCATTTTTAATTTTAATCTTTTTTTTTATTTATTTATTTTACGTCGGCCTATTTCCTCACATGATGACAACCACCGACGCCAGGAAAACAACTCCACCACCTGGACCCTACCTAACGACTCATGAATATGAGCCGGGACCAACGGCTTTACTTCCCTTCCATAGGAAGACGTGACCAGATTTGTTTCGCCTCAGAAAAACCACCGACGTCGACTGGGATTGAACCCAGACCCACTGGGGTGCCAGTAGCAGTCGCGCTTACCACTACACCACTGACGCCGGCAATTTTAATCTTTTATTGGAATTGTATTTCGCTATTCAATGTTTAAAGGTATTAAAACGGTCCTCAAACTCGATATTCCACGAACTTTTGCGTTCCATTGAGGTAAATCACCCGCACATATGAATGACTCCAACAGCATCCTAGATGTTCGTTTAAACCGGTTCTCAAACTCAAAATTTCAACATAATATAGAAAAACTAGATAAACACTATTCATTCTTGTGAGTGGCCCTAAAAGCATCCCTACTGTTGGTTTAAATCGGTCCTGAAACTCGATATTTTAATATAATTTGGTAAGCTATTGATGTTAACCATTCAATCTAATGAGTGGCACCAATAGCATTATTACTGTTGGTCTCAAACTCGATGTTTTAATGTATTATTGCATTCCACTGAAATAAACCACCCACACTTGTGAGTGGCCCCAACAGCATCCTTACTGTTGGTTTAAATCGGTTCTCGAATTCGATATTTCTACGTTTTATTTTATTCCACTGAAATAAACTACCCACACTTTAGAGTGGCCCCCACAGCATCCTTACTGTTGGTTTAAATCCGTCCTCAAACTCGATGTTTTAACATATGTTTGTATTCTACTCAAATAAACCACCCACACTTGTGAGTAGCCCCAACAGCAATCTTACTGTTGGTTTAAATCGGTCCTCGAATTCGACATTTCAACGTTTTATTTTATTCTATTGAAATAAACCACCCACACTTGTGAGTGACCCCAACAGCATCCCTAATGTTGGTTTAAATCGGTCCTTAAACTCGATGTTTAAATTTATTATTGCATTTCATTGAAATAAACCACCCACACTTGGAGTGGCCTCAACAGCAATCTTTCTGTTGGTTTAAATCGGTCCTCGAATTCGATATGTCAACTTTTTATTATATTCCATTGAAATCAACCACACTTGGAATGGCCCCAACAGCATACTGTTGGTTTAAATCGGTTATCAAACTCGATGTTGTAACATATTTTTATATTTTACTGAAATAAACCACCCAAACTTGTGAGTGGCCCCAACAGCAATTTTATTGTTGGTTTAAATCGGCGCCAAAATTTGAATAATTTTACTGTGCATCTCTGAGCAGAGAATAGACCGGGGGCATATTAAAATATGTTATTCGCTGCCGACGTCAGTTGAATTCAGCAAATCGTTTACCAACATGGATCCTTAGATTTTATCCAACATCCCAGCGATTTCTCGTGGAAGTGCAGAGGTGTTCTCGGCTTCCAGTAAAGCGAGTATCTCGTCAACATATTCCTACCCTTTTCCTTATTTGACCTGCAGTGGTGCCGGCGCCGGTATTGCCTTAGTTTGGGATCACCAGTTTTTACACATTGAGGATGTATGCTAGTCCCAAGCATCATCTGTTCTCATCTGTGTAATAACAGCTGCTCTGGCTATTAAGGAGTAGCAACCTCAGGCGGTCAATCATGCTCATGCTCATGCTCACTAGGGAAGGGGACACATTTTGTGAGCGAAAACGACGTCAATTTTGGACCACAAGGAAATTCTTGGCATTCTTGCCACAATTTTTTGCAGTATTTTGATTGTTCAAGACTCTACTCAATCCATTTTAATTCATTATACGCTTCTGTTGCTGTCTATTGATTGAATAGCAAATAAGCATACTGTGCAAGAAAAATGAATAAACGAATAAAGGAAATTTGAAAGCTGTCAAATAGTTTCAAAAAAAATCCTTTTGGGAAGAGTATGAAATGTGTTTTTTACCAATTTTGGCAGTCAACATGTTTCCATCGAAACAAACCGAGAAAACACATTTATTACAAATCATCAAAACAACCATTCCTTATTTTGATGGTCCTCTCTTTTCAAGCCTTGCTGTCAAGGGAACAAAATGTTATCTACAGCCATCAACCATCAACAGCAACTATTCAATACACATCTCACTATATTTATAACTTGTTTAGTTGCCAACTTCATCAGAATTTCAGTAAAAGTATCCATTCTTCCGGCAACCAATCCGTATTTGCCAGTTTGTGGTTTGTTCCATTGTTTTGTCGTTTTTCAATTACCGGTTCTATCTGTTTTATGATATCTTCATAAACGAATTCTCACATACCACATTTATAGAAACGAAAAAAGATCTATCAGGAAGAAATTACGAAGGAGATTTTAAAAAGATAACAAGAAAAACTGCTGCTGGAGCTCATTAAAGATTATAGGAGAATGATCCAAGATTTCTAGGGAATGCACGGTAAAAGATTTCCTAATGAAATCGAAAGAATCTTGAAAAACTTTCCGATACTGTAAGAGATGTTTATTTACTTTTGGGCACGCCAGACAACAAAAGTATTATCTTAGTCAAGAAAATAGAATGGTGCTGATCAATGTTACCCAAGCAGCACACAACGGTAAAAAATGGTTGCAGCAACTTAACTGTGACTTTATTGAGTCACAAAGCAGTAACCTCAACTGCTTTGCAACAAATATGGTACTAGAGTTGATGATCAGTTTTGCCAATAACCGGTTTGAGGTTAGTTCACTGGATGGAGAGAAAGCAGCATCGCAGTTTTATTTAGACGCCACTGGGACTGAACACCTTGGTCCGGACACAAGTTCCACACGGAAAAAAAATGAGGCAAGTAATTCAATTTTCTAATTTTATTATTTTCTGTAATTTTGCTTTTATAATCCTCACATCAAATTGACAATTTTGAATCCTTTGATTTTAATTCATGCAATATTTCAAACCCACGTTGAAGCTTTCAAAGAACAACCCTAAGCCCATGTGAGAATGTGCAAAATATCGACCCACCGAATGCGACCTGCTTGAGTCCACTCGTTTCTTTCGTAAAAGAAAACAAAAACACCATTATCGTCTACGTGCTTTTTTCCACTGTCCATTCAAGATTTGCATGAATTTCCCGGTTTCTCTAGTTTTGTTTGTTTCTTTCAGCTCCCCTACCGAACACATTCCTTCAATATTAGGATGGCATGTTCCGCCATTTTTACCGCTTCAAAAGCCGAAACCATTTCAACCAAAACAACGAACGTAACAAAAGCAACTTTGCACCTTAGCGTAGTGAATTAATTTAAATTTTTAAACTGCCTTCCTGACCCATTCATGCATCAGGCGCCGCGTTTGCAGGTCGGTTCTACGCTCACGTGTCATTATCTGGTAGGGAAAATCTCCCCCCTTCACAACTATCCCCCAAGCAGCCGGGAAAAACAGGTAAGCCAACTGTCGAACGGCTCGTGAGGTTGAGGTTGAAGAGTTTATGATTTCGGCATAAATCAACAGCCCCAATGGAAATGATGATGCCGAAAAACTACGGCTCCCACATTTCCCGTGCCGCAACCGGTAAGGTCAATAACGTATTTATGCTAAGTACTTCCTATCTGACCTGAAGGATCCGAGGAGCCGGAGTGTAATATTTGATGAAATGGGAAAATGGGATTGGTTTTCAGGGTCAATGGTGCAGTAATGATCGAACGAGCTGAGGTCACGGTCGAGAAAATGTGCAATTTAGAGAAATTTGAAACAATTTACATGCAAATTTCATATTTACCTAATGCAAATGGAAGACATATTGTATTCGGGCGCCCATCCTTGAATCAAGCGAACGATCAAAATTATACCAATCAAATAGCTGCGATTTCCTTTGCTCACACGAAACTAACAACGTCCGAAAATTTCGGCATCCCATGCCTTAAAACTGTCGCGTTTTGACGCTCGAAAATTGCGAAGTGGGAGGAAAAACCACGCGCGCCACAAATCTTCTTATCACAACCTTCCACCCAAGCGTGCGGATTCAAGGCAACGAGGCGCTGTTATTAGTTATTGCCCTAACCACACTCGCAGAGATTTATGGAAAACGCGATGGCCCAACCAATCACACTTTGAGCAGTTCGTTTCGCTTTCTGTTTCTCTTTCGATGGTTTTTCGCACGATATCCTGAATTGCAGGGTTCGGTTTCAGTTTTTTTTCCCGAGGGTTGCCCGATAGAGATCTCTCTCGTGTGTTCGTTCTGCTACTTGAAGTACCTATTTGGGTTGATTTGTTTTCACGCCAATTGCTGTGTGATTGAAATTGCGCGACGATGATGGCCCGCGAAGATCCGCGTCTTCGGGCGGTCGCCAACAGCCAGGTTTAATTAAGTTGATGTATCGCAAACAAGCGACCGAGGATTGGGTGAATGGAAGAGAAAGAGAGAGAGAGGGAAAATGGGTTTTCCACAGTTCTGCCTTCGCCCGCTGGCTAACAAGATTCGATAAACGCCAGCAGGGTAATTGTACCGCGCGAAGGTTGCATGTTACATGTCTTGTTCCATTAATTCAACTGCTAGGCCACGTCGACGACAAGGCGGGACGTGGTTGGCCTTATCGCCAAAAAGGGATTTCTTTGTTTTTCTGCTGGAAACTCGATTTATGACTGATTTCGCAGCTTATCTCGAGAGAGCTCTTCCCACGTGCGATACGGGGGCTAAATTGACTGCGTGTCGAAGCTCAAGGATTGCAGTTTCGCCTGCTCCGCCGTCAAATGTCAATCGAGCGGGGCACAGTAGGCTTTGTGCTTTTTTTTGTTGTTGTTGTTGCCAACGCGGTGTTATGTAATGGGGAAAGCTGAAGGCTTCCAAGTATTTTTGTGCAGGTTGGAAGCCAAAAATAGTTCTAACGTAAGATTCGGCGAGTGGGTTGCGCGGGTAAAGGTTAAGTAATTCAGTTGACTTTGATCGGTGAGTGCATCCATATCGCGTCACGTCAGTGGGGAGTTGTGAGAAAGTGGACAATCGATGGTCAATCGAACTTCCAAATTATTATGCTGATTGATGCAAATGGGATTCCGTCTACTAGCTCATTAGCGGCTGATGTTTCCACGTTCGAATGATAAGTATCACAGATTAATTCAATCAATATCAATTTAGTAGATTAATTGATATCTCAGGTGCTATGAGGGGGCCTTGCAGATACATGAGGACTTTTATTATGCAGTAAGTAGTTTAACTTTTTACCGATATACTTCAATTCAAAATATTCAAGGCCAAACCTGTGCTCTCAATTTAAAGTGTAAATCTTCAATGCAGATATGCAAATTCAAGTTCTGCTAGTCAGAAAGAGGAAATTCCGTGAGCATCCAACTAGCCCTGACCGTGTCGGCTTTGTCCTCATTATATCTATCCGTGTGTGCATACTACATATGGAAAAATACCGCAACCAAAACCACACATCAAGTCTGCCATATGAATAACGATAGTCGAATACAGTGAAGGCCTAAAAAAATAACCAATTTGCTATTTTGAATGCTCTAAAGTTTCTTAAAATGCTTCAGTTTTTATTTCAGCATAACAAAACTATAACTTAAGCAATTGTAGATGTCAAATTAATGTTGAACAAGAGCTCGGTATAAATATATGAATGTACTTTCAGTTAATTTCTGATATTACCATAATTTTTACCACCACTGTTTTAAGACACAAACGTGTAGAAGAGAATGCATTTTCCGATTATATCTCCCATAAACCGGAGATATACGGAGCATTCTTCTGCATTTGCAACCAGTATTTTATTGCAGGCACCTGGCCAACCAGATGATACACTGAGAAAAAAAACAGGACCTTGCAAACCGCAACTTAAACACAGCCCCACCAATTATGATCTACGATAGTTTATCGCTCAAATCTCAAATAGTCATAGTAAATTTTCTGCCTCTCCAACCAATTTCAGAAAACAGGCATATTTTACCTCATTAACCCATCCAGAGTGTGGCATTGGAAATGCAAATGCGTTCCTCTCAAATTGCCACGAAGCGCGGCCATAATTATGGTCGCGTGTTAGTACCGGTGTGCCTTTTTTTTCCCCCCGGAACAGCCGGTGGAAATTAGGGATGTTGCTGGCTGTGCGTGCGTTCGTGCGAAATTCCAACCACTTGTAATGGGGGTAACATTTCCATTAGATAATTGCTTCGGATTACTACTGGAAACTGCCGGTGCAGACCAGCCGTACCTGTGCATTCAAGGGTGGAAATTGTTGCAAAAACTTGCTTAAGAACAACTGGCAACACTGACCGATGGCAGTGTTGAAGGTGCGGTCAAAGTGTACGAATTGGAATGAGTTAAATTCGAGACTTACGACTAGCGATTTTTTTTCAAATCGCTACTGTAACATAATCATTATTTCCGGTATGCAGAATGTGGTGAACTATCGGTTTCGTACTATGACGCGTAATATATTCAAATTGATCGTTTTCAGTGTTTGAAGGCATATTAATAATAATAATCTCGACTACGAACAGCAGGAGCATTTTTTCCTGTGGAGTTTTCGCAAAAAATTGAATGTTTACACTATAAAAAATCCGACCGGTTTTCTTTTCGACACAACAAGTAAAACAAAATCGTTTAATGCAGAGCTTTGCCAAAAACTGCTTTATATGCAAGGTTTATTTCATTGCATACAACATAGGTTTCAGTCAAACAAATCATACATTTTAAAGCAAAAAATCTACGGATAATTTTCATAGTACACACTACCAAAACGTCATGTAAATATCTGTCCCCTGTGACCGACACATGCAAGCGTCCTTAAGCACATAAGAATGAGTTAAGAGAGAGGAGAAAATAATTTAAATCAAACACATATTTCTTCGAATTGCGTATGTGTCAGTTTCAGGAGACATAATTTTACACGAAATCTTTCTTTACGTTCCCCGACTTTTTACAAACATGAATTCCGTCTCGTGTAAAATTCATTATTTGTACCGATACACTTCATTAACATGGATTTCTTCTCTGTAGGATTTCAACCCAACTCGATCAAAACTTGGCAATAGGAGGAGTAGGCTGTGCATTCCAGCAAAGAAAACGTTTTTTCTCCGTTATTTCCAATGGTTTGGACAATTGAGAAATGTTCGTGTCGTCATTTGATATTAAAAGTTTACTGAAGTGCCTCTGAACGGGTTTTATTCCCTGGTGTAGCAAAATCTGTACACGGTGTTCAATACGTTTGAATACAAATTTTCGTATTGCGTAATTGCGTATTTTTAGCTTCATATACTATAAAGAATGTGAAAAAAGTGTATCCACCCCTAACGACAAATCGCAATTGTTCTGTTTTGCGGTCGAAAAGTAAGCTGAATGTTGTTATATGATCAGCAACATTTTGCCATTGAATTTACATGACATTTTTCTTCCTTTGGAATAGTGCGTGTCGTTCGAGAAATGTTTGAAGCTCGCAAAGAGTACAAAGGAGGGATATTCCAGGAGAAATCAAGTTAAACAATGCACAAGGTCCTAAGTAACATTGAGAGACTCTCTTTGTCGACTTTTTCTTTGTGTTCCAACGGCTATGTAAAAACATGTATTTTCAACATTCAGTACGGTAGTATAAAGTGTGATTAAGGATCCAATACGTCTAAAACATCAGCAAATCGTTTAATGGACAAGCTTTTAACCAAAGAGAAAGTCGACGAAGAGAATCTCTCAATGTTACTTAGGACCTAATGCATTGTTCAGCTTGAAATATTGTAAACGTTCTCTATAAACATTGCTTTCAATAAAATGAACCCAGAAAACAAAAATGTTTTCATTTCTTCAACATATTTTGAGAGTGTATCCAAACTTAATGAACACGGTGTACATTCTCAGTCGAGGAACAATCGGAGGACTTCCTCATCGGAAGATAAAAGAATAGTGTTTTCCGAGCTATCCCGTGGGAATTGATAATAATTATGTCCGTTCTACTTAAAAATCAGAATTTCTAAGAGAAGTTGTTCCATATATTTTGTTTTTGTCAAAGTGTGAAATGGATTTTTTTTTATGAATATGCAACAAATTGCAAGAAGAAGATGTTTTCAGCACTAGTTGTACTTTTAATCTTTACGAGGCCTGCCGAATTTGATGATTACGATAAGTGCTGGTAAAACAGTTTTGCAACGAGTTAAATACAATATTTTTTGCAACGACAAAACATTGAAATTTATGAGCTGAAGCACTTCCTGTCAATAGTATCGACTCACTTCGAAAGGTATTGTAACATACACTTGATTCAAGGAATTGACCCACCTGGAGCAGTAGTACTGATGATACTATATCTTGAAACCTTCATTGCCCGACCACCTAGAAAGTTTGAACCTCCTTCAAAGTTATTCAGAAGGTCAAGAATATTTGGAACGTGGAAAGTATGGTTTGGAAATCGGCCTGGCGCTGGTGAACATGTAAAGGAGGATTTTTCAACGAGTTTAGAATGTTCGAACCTTCAGAACGTAGTTCAGAAGGTAAGCACTTGTAAAAAGTTCAGAATTCTCTCGTAACATACCGCGAATAAGCTTGTAAAACACAGCATTTTCGAAAAAAAATTATATCTTTATCCCCATATCCAAGCAAATTCAAACCTTTAGCAAAGCTATCAGATAGTCAAGGACTTTTGGAAGGTAGAGAATATGGTTCAGCTTTATATCACTAGATCGCGCTATCTTCTTTCTTAGCGTTCCAAGCTTATTGCTTCCGCTAATTGGTTTATTGCTCGCTCTCAACTTGGTGTTCTAAATAAACATCCACAGTTATTCATTAAGAGCTCATTAAGGGGTATGAAGAAAATGGCTTGGAATACTGTCTCTATGTGACGCTAGTGGCATGTAGAAGAGAGTATTTTTAAACGTGTTCATATCGTGATACTGAACACCTGAAAAGTTAACCTTGACGAAAGATGTTCAAAATCTCGAGAGCTTTCGGAATGTGGAGAGTATGGCTCGAAACTATTTCCCACCATGACCCTAGGGGTCAAGAAAAGAGAGAATATTTAAACCAGTTTATATCGTCATCACACCCATCAAAAAGGTATAATACCTAGGAACCTACAGATAAGTTGTTGAGAAGGTTCATAAGTGGTGTTGAAGAACATTTACAGCTTGATTGATCGTTTAACGTTGTACAACAATGTATTGCTCTAACTCTTATATTTATGGCGTGAAAGAGTCTTCTCGCCGTGATTGTCGCGGAATTATTGCCACGTCGGAAGCAACGATAATGGATTCGCTGCAAATCCGATTTGCATGTCTGCGTGGCTGCGATAAGCTGAAATTCATAGTGGCTGGTATGACAGAAATTAAGCGAGATTGTGGTCTGGTTCTCGACGGAATTAGCATCGACGAAGCAGAAGAGTGGCGTGCAAGCACTAAACAGTTCGTTGGAAAGACGACTCTGCCTCCATCGGATGACTTAGCGTCTAAAGGCTTGGTTTTGATGCTTGTTGGAGTTGCTGAACTGTGGAAGCAAGTGGTCGCGTACGAGTTTACGAAAGCATCAATTCCTCCAGGGCAACTTAAGAAGCTAGTGTTGTTCGTTATCGAAAAATCGGAAGAGATTGGCTTACGAGTACAATTTATTACCTCTGACTCCGGTTCCGAGAATCAAAATACGTGGAAGGATATGGGGCTTCTTGGTATCGCATTGAAATGTAACGATTACAATTATTTTATCCCTAACTACACGAAGCAATA
Organism: Aedes japonicus; assembly: GCA_034211315.2. Lineage (NCBI taxonomy): Eukaryota > Metazoa > Arthropoda > Insecta > Diptera > Culicidae > Aedes > Aedes japonicus. The sequence continues at coordinate 79,795 of JASCZW010005623.1, forward strand.
AACCGGCTTGAAAATACCACGCGTTTAATTTACTATGTACGTGTTGGAGAATTTGGCCGATGGAATATGCAGCAATATGCACAAAAGCCATTATCCGACTGATCTTACGATTTTTTGCTGCTGGTCACAAGAGGATCTTCACTTCCCGCTATGTTCAAGACTGGTGAGTCTTTTTTTCAGTTATACAATCCAAGTAACGCCGACCTACACCACGGGATTTTGGAACGAATTTAAAGACAGTAACATTATCACAGTATATGGCTCCTGTTCCGAATTCGTCATATTCATTTGACGACCAGGAACATCTGGTAGGAATGGCAGATTTTCGTTCCCAGCGTCGCAAGCAATCCAACGAGCAAAATACAACAGCATCAGCTTGGCAGATGACAGCTGTCGACAACAGTGATGCAGTAGATATGGATTACGAAATGCTGCAGGAAATTTCCGGTGAGGTGCTGGACCGAGGAGAGCTGAATGCACTCTTCTACGTTACGGGCTTCGTGTTGAAAAGTCTAGCGAATACGGGTACTGTTTGCAAGCCATTGCTTGCTTTATCAAAATGACGGAGAGTCCAAAGGGTGCTTACTCCGACTATCAAAGCTTCACTTTCTATCGAGTGAACGCCATTAAGAGAAACATCCACTTCCCATCCACCGATACCTTCAATATTTTCAAAGCCATGGAAATTACGTATCGCAGTTTCAAAAACTATATCACTTCGAACAAGGATCAAAACAATGTTGGACAGAAGCTAGTGAATGAGTTGGCACTCCTTCCGAACATTTTCCACTGCTCAACCTCAAAGATGACATTGGTGCGACGTTACGTATCATACCGGTTAAAGTCAGGGCAGAACCGTAAGCAACGGAAGAAACAATTTGATAGCAGAAGTATGCTATCGTAGAAGCTGGAATACTAATCTATTTTCAAAATTCAAAGATCATTAATTTTCTTGTTTTGCCTTCTTTTTTATCCTTAATGTACATCCACATTGTTTCACTAAAGCTAGCAAAAAAATTTCAATAATACCATGACTTATGCAAATTTCATTTTCATTTTGCAGCATTTGGTGGGGCAATAAGAGCGCAAGTCAGTCCAAAGCCGATGGTGAAGGAAGGGTAATGGCGAACTAGTCTATTCAGACCATGAACTCCATGGGAAGGAACAAGAATAGGTTAGGGTAGGTGGTAATAATACCATGAGTTATGAAAATCACATGTTTGCTCATACTATAAAATGATAAACCGTTGGGTTTTACGATCGCTTTTCCTAAAAATGACACTTTCTGAAAAAAAAAAAATAGGCTTAACAAGATTCAAAAGTAACGTGCATATTTGTTTTGAATTTTAGATACCGTCCTCTTCTTCTCTGTAAGGCAATTTTGTGTTCTTAGAGCCTTAAACTCTTGGACCTCTCCATTTAAAATATTGCCAATTTTCAAACGTTTACTTTATTGAATGTTACCAAGTATAAAAAAATATCTGTAAATTTTGATTTATTTAATTACTTTTTTTTCAAATGGGATTACTGTGTAAACATATCTGGCAACACTGGAGCGACCCCCGTATCATTGCAAAAATAAATTTATAAGAGGGTATCTCTTTCCTACACGGAAGAAACTTAAAATTGAGTATTTTTAAACTTAAAATTGAGTACCGTTGTTGAACTGGAGAGATGGGCAAATTTGATTCTCCACATTAGGTAAAGATTACTCAATGGGTAAGTACTTCATTGACAACTCATTTTTGAGTAAAAATGGAAGTCGTTTGCATACTTTTATTATTTGTCATATATCAGATTTAAATATCGTATAATATTAAATATGTTACTAGCAGTTATTGTTAAAAATCGGGGAAATTAAAAAATAAACAAAATCAATAAAATTATCAAAAAAAAATTATGTTTTTTTTCTATCATCACGAGAAAGTCTCTTTATTTTAAATGTTGTATAACATTTGCTAACTAACCGTGCGGAAAAGTGCTCATTTTTTTGGTTTTTACAAGTTTTATTGCATTAGGTTAAATTTACCCAACATAAGTTACTCAAATTTGAGTACTATGGCTTATACTCAAATTTGGCTTCCCGTACGGAACTCCAGAGTTGGGTGAAATGAACTTAATTTTGAGTACTTTGTTTCTTCCGTGTAGGTTAGTTTCAGTACGACGCTTTGTTTGAGTCGCTCAGGCTACGCTGTTTCGATCGCGAAAACATCTGAGCACATCACGCCCGGGTAGTTTAGGCTATTTTTAACTTTTTTTAAGCGACTGTCAAACTTTGGATTTTGAACGTGAGAGGGCAAGGTCTATGCTCTTGTTTCGTGTTCTATCTGGAATAAATTATGACTTGCCACACGAAAAGCAGTGACACTTTATAAACAGAACGCTGTCAAAATGTTGTCCATGAGTCCTGGCAAAACTTTGTCGTCCAAGTAGGATTTCTAATATGCCTGTCACAAATGTTCAATTTTCATGACAATGCATTACATTGGAAACCTCTGCCATGACGGTTGGAAGACGTCTACTGTTGCAGAATAATATGGTGAAAACTTGCTGCAACACACAAAAGATTGCGGAAAAAATATGGATGTTTCGGAAGGAAGTTCGAAGCATTCAACCGTAGCGCAAAATAGTCCTTTGGAAAGCATTGCAAGTCTTTCAGAATAATCTGATTCCGCTGTTTTTTCGTTCAAAGATCCATGTTTATGTAAATTGTAGATTTTGATTTCGATAAAAATCATGTAAATCCTCACATGGTGACAATCACCGAGGCCAGGAAGACGACTCCACCACCTGAACCCTACCTATCGACTCATGAATATGAGCTGGGACCAACGGCTTCACTTCCCTTCCGTAGGAACACGTGACCAGATTTTTTCGCCTCAGAAAAACCAACGACGTCGACTGGGATTGAACCCAGACCCACTGGGGTGCCAACAAGTAGCAGTCACGCTTACCACTACACCACCGAAGCCGGCACACCATTTTGATGCCGAAGTATAATTGTAACAGCCAAAGCTCTACTCAATGTTCAGAAATGTGCCACACAGCATGCAAAACTGTTTAAAAGGTTGTCAAAAATGCATCGCTTAAAGAAGTACGTTTCACATCTCAAATGTACTGCATAAAGTTGCACATCAGGCAATTGATTTTTGATTTATTTATTTTTTGGGGCGAAACTAACCCCAGTAGCACACTTGTTGCCATTCGGTTGAGATAACATAAATATGACTTGCTAAGTCATAATCAAGTTACTACAACTAATCATAATCGCAGGGTGCTACTTGGGAAGCCATTATTCAACACTAAAGTGTGATAAAAACAAGTCCATTGTAAAGCGCAAATAAAAAAAAAATTAAAAACTTCCAACTTACTTTAAATATTCAAGTGTTAAAGGAGCCCGTTATGAATGTGCGGGAAATATTTCACCCCATGGCGCGGAGCAAAACACTCTACAAACAAAATCACTTTCACTAGAACAAAGGAGTGAGTTGCAAAAACCCACGACGCACGTGCTATCCACGACGGACGCCCCCCCCCCCCCCCTCCCATGCTCCCCCTCAAAACCGTTCAAAACAAAGCAGTGGAAAGGCCAAGAGGGTGCTAATTACTTCCTGTCCACAGTCGGTGTGCCTGGCTGTAGTTGTTTGATTGACTGAATCCGAACCCCCGCTCAAGGTTCCACCGAAATCTCCGCCAGACCCCCTATGTGAAAGACCGACGCGTGAGTTTGCTGAAAGTTGAAGGAAAACACCCCAAGGCCAGGCCTCCTCTTATCTGGACGGTTGGCGAAAGTTCACCGCCCCAGGACCTTGGGGAGAAGGGTCACCTTTTTATTCATGACACCGCAGCTTTAGATTGAGATAACGCTTCTTCATCCATCAGTCAGTCACACGTTTTTATCACGGGGAATTCCCATCCATCGACCCGGACTGTCCGAGAAAGTCATCGTGGTAATTAAGCCAGCCCAGGATATACAGTAGATATGTACAAAGTTTACAAAACGGGCTGCTGCTGCTGAAATGGTGCATGAAAAAGTTAAACTACTACTTGGGTGAGGTGGTGGTTGGTGAGTGAGTGGTCGAACGTTAGATTTGTTGTTACCTGTCTGATGTTGAAACGAGATGGTGCGTGCGATTTTGCACTCGAATTATGATATACGTACCAATGAGCGTTACTGGATTTAGTGCTAGGAAAAATCAACGAGCTTTGATTGATTCGCTTTCGAGCCAAACGATTAAATGATTAACTGAGAATTATGGTGAACAACAGCGATTCAACGAAAACGAGCAATGTACTAACGTTCAACGCTTCACTCACCCAGGTTCTGAAGTAGTGCAGGTCACCCTTGGACATGGAATTGTCGAAGAAGGGACACTTTTTTTTTGTAGAAGGGAAAAGAGAAGAGGAAAGAAGAGTGTTAGTTTCGGTTTGTTTGGTTTTGCAATGGGGCTTATGGGGCAAGTTCACGATGTGTGAAAATTTTGTGAATGTTTAGGGGCATGAAAGAAAAACGAATTGAATTTTCCTACTCCTTAAAAGACCACTTTCATGTCAACATCGCTTAAATTATGAACGGTCGTAAATCACGTCCCCATGAGAGGGGAGATTGGGCGGTTGGACAAAGAGCCAGATGAGGTTGATACCACCACTTGGTAGTTGAATGGAAGGCGAAAAGTTGAAGGCAAAACGTGTCGTAATTCAAATGGACTCCTAGCGTAGGGTTGATATAGGTACGTGTGTATGTTTTATTGCTATGTTCTGGGAGAGAGAGAAACGGGTGTCTTGAATAGTTCACGGAGATGGTTCGTCTACTGGACGATAGGTAGTGCCACTGAAATGGCGTGGTAAAATTGAATCGCTTACAGATATAATTGGCAAACAGTTTGTGAAGTTGAATCAAGGATGTTTTCATAAATAACCTACTGCTGGCGCTTTAGAGATATTAAGTAATTCCAAATGAACTTTCCAAATTATGTTTACTGTGCACATCAGGTAAGTTAACTGTTTTTCTCGTGAAACTTATTCGATTTCACATGACGATTTTTTCAAGTGGAGATATAGGGTATGTACACTTGAACATGCGGTCCTTGTGAATCTATTACTTGTTTTTCATTCCATCAGAAAAGCCGTAGCACCAAAACAGCAATGTCTTAATATGATGTTAAGAGACTGCTGATAATGGTTATTCAAGCTACTATCGTTTTGGTTGTTGTTCTAAGGAATCAAAAATCAAAATTTAATGAAAATATTCATAAGTTATCATATTGAAATTTATCTTGCCATCAGCGATAAGTCTGTTTGATGTACATTTTTCCTGTTTATATCGAGATTAGGCATTTTTCTAACGCCATAATAACTTCATTCTTCAGAGAGGATGATAACAGCGTTTAGTAATAAAGAAACTAAGTTTGATATGAATTGAATATTGGCATCAAAACCGAAGCATTCGAGGAAATTGAACATTATTTTGCTTGTTTCTTTGTGTTACACCTTTTTTATATCAAAGATGCATTATATGAAACAACAAGACCAGGCCTACTGTGCAGAATTGAAATTGCAAGAATGTGGCCTGTTGAAATCCAAGATCCAATTCAACACTAGCTTTCAGAATCCAGTAGATAAGAGAAACGTAAACATATCGGAAGGTACGTTCCATGTTACGACATTTTTTTTTGATTGGTCGTTTCGAGCAGCTATTCAGAACAGTTAAGTTATACTCCTTTTGAGTGGGTGTAGAAGGGTGAAAAAGTAGAAGGATGTACACAAACCTTATTGCCTGAAAATAATGGAACAAGGAAATAAACAACTTCAGCTGCAGGAACACTGTTGTCGCAAATTTGACGAGTCTCGTCAACTTAGCTCATGTTGAATAAAATTGAAATATGTTACGGTGAAATTCCTAAACATCACACATGAACAAACTTGAAATTATATTCATGTTTGCTACAACTGGTTTGAATCCATCAAAAATATATTAGTTAAATGGGAAGAACTCACTAAAGTAATCGATTACTAGACTCATTTTGCTTCCTTTTTACCATACAGAGGGTTCTCTTCTTCTGGTATTTTTTCAATAGGTGAGAACCATCTGTATACAGTACTGTAAAAGGTCACTTAGACTAGTTTGAACTTATTTGCGATGACTCGGTTTTGAAGCTGAGAAGATTGATTATCATGCACCATGAATTTGTTGCCTTTGATTAAATTCCTTAACTTTGTCTAACCGTACATCATTCTAACTCTAAAATCTGAACCGTTAGACCGGATATTCACTATGATATTTAATTGTTATTCAAATTTGAATATCTATTGAATGCCTCAATAGATTTACACCTTGACGCCTTACACGCTAGAGTAAAAGCTATAAACTGTTTAGAGACACAAGTGAGCAGTCTTCATGAAAATCATTCTCGTTAGATTCAAAAGCGTGGATTATCAGGCAACATAGCATTGACTACCTATAAGTTCCATGCGAAAATCAAATGATTACTCGTGACAACAAAGGTAATCAGACGAATGGACGTTCAATTTTCAACATGTTTTGATAGTCATTTATGTGACCAGGTTCATTTTCAATATGAATTTCGAAATGTTTGGAATGAAATTCAATTAACCACAATGAATATCAATTACCCGTCAGGATCGGAAGCCCAGTCCAGGATATTCTTGCTTATCATTGCTAGCATCTATTCTTATGCAACGATGATGTAGGTCCTGGTAGTTCCGTGTTCGTATTAGGATTCTAAATCATTTAATAATAATAAAAAAAAAACCACGAGAGAAGATATTCAGATTTCGTCCAATGAAGTTCATGCTTATCGATTGATAATCAAAACAATAGTGACAGCAGATTTTGGACCCGCACTTAGAACCAACTTCATTCATTGCAGCAAACAAAATTCAGTTGGCATAGAAGTGACAGCGGTAACCATGAAAACCGGGAAAGTAAACATCATCATTACACTGAGATAATATCATTTTCACTTCTCATGGATATTTTATGAAAATCTAAAGCACTGCAAGTGAGACTCATCTGTGGAAAAACAGCAAGTCGAGAAAAACGCTGTTGAAAATAAGTTTCTGCATATGCTGTTATGGATGGGACAACCATGTTTTGGTATTTAAACGATATTTTCTGAACAAAACATGGCACCTTTAGCGCTCAGTGCAAAATATCGGTGATGAACAATAGATTCCAACGGATAATGCTTTTTCGGTAAAAATTCATATAGGACAGTTATGCTTTTTTGGCCAGAGAATCTAAACTAGGATTGAATTTGGATTGGATTTGAACTGCATTGGAATTGGATTTGGATTGAATGTGTACTAAATGTTGATTCGATTGGATAGGATTCGGATTAGATTTAAATTTGGCTTGGATTGTATTTATTTTTGGATTAAATTGAATATGAATTTGGATTGATTTGGACTTCCATTGGATTTGGATTGGATTTGTATTTGCGTCAGAATTGGATATGAATTGGATAATGAATTGGATTTGAATCGGATTTAGATTGGATTTGAATAGGATTAGGATTGTATTAAGCTTGTTTTTGGATTGGATTTGGATTGGATGAGAATTGGATTTGGCTTGGATTTGAATTGGATTAGGATTGCATTAGGATTAAATTTGGATTGGATTTGGATTGGATTTGGATTAGGATTGGATGTGGCTTGTATTTGTATGGAATTTGTATTGGATTGGGATTGAAAGTGGATGGAATTTTGATGAGATTTGATTGTGAATTGTATTGGATTTGGATTTGATTTGAATTGGAGTTGGATTCGGATTGGATTTGGATTGGAATTGGATTGAAATAAGATTGGATTTATATTGAATGAGGATTGAATTTGGGTTTAATTAGAATCGAATTTGAATCGAGTTTGAATCTAATTTTAATCGAATATGAATCCAATTTGTGTCGAATTTCAATCGAATTTGAATGGGGATTCAAAAGGTTTTTAATTGGTTTTCAATTCGATTTCAATTGGATTCGGATTGATTTGAAATGGATTTGAAATGGATTTGAATTGATTTGATTGGATTGGGTCATTGGATCGGATTTGATTGATTTGGATGTTGGATTTGGTTGATTTGGATTGGATTTGATTTGATTGGATTTGGATTGATTCGGATTGGATTTGATTGATTTGGATTGATTGGATTGATTTGGATTGGTTGGATTGGATTTGATTGGATTTGGATTGGATTTGGATTGTTGGATTGGATTTGATTGGATTTGGATTGATTTGGATTGGATTTGGATTGGATTTGGATTGGATTTGGATTGGATTTGGATTGGATTGGATTTGGATTGGATTTATTTGGATTGTATTTGGATTGGATTGGATTTGGATTGGATTGGATTAGATTGACTTTGGATTGGATTAGATTGACTTTGGATTGGATTGAATTTGGATTGGATTGGGATTGCATTTCAATAATATAAGATTGAATATATTGGATTTGGATTAATTTGTATTTTAATTGAATTTGCTTTGGATTTAGATTGGATTTAGTTTGGATCTTGTAGGAATATTGCTATTATTTGGGTTGGATTTGAACTGGCTTTGAATGAAATTTGTGTGTGTGCATTTTTATTGGATTTAGATTATATTTCGATTAGATGTGGCTTGTAATTTGTATTGAATTGGGATTGAATAGGATGGAATTTGGATCAGATTTTAGTTATGTGAGAATTGAATGTGAATTATATTGGAGTTGGCTAGAATTTGAAATGGATTGAATTTGGATTGAAATTGGATCAAATATGGATTGGATTTTAGTTGAGTTTGGATTGGATTTGGATTAGATTTAACTAAATTTGAATATAATTGGATTCGGATTTGAATTAGATTTAAATCGGTCTTCGATTGCATTTGAAAAGGATTTGAGTTGCATGTGAGTTAGATTTGGGTTTGCATTGGATTTTGGATGGGATTTGAACTAAATTTGGAGTGACTTTGGATTTCATTTTTATTAATTTTGGCTTGGATTTGAATTGAATTTGTATTGGATTTGGAATGAAATTGAATTAAATTTGGATTGGAGTTGAGTTGAATGTGGATTAAATTGGGATTTTAATTGCATTTGGATTGAATTTACATTGGCTTTGGATGGGATTGGAACTGAAGTTGGATTGGATTTCGCGGGGAATTGTGTTGAGTTTGTATTGGATTGGGATGGAAATTGAATTGAATTGGTTTTCTGTTGGGTGTGCATTAAGTTTAAATATGGATATGGATTCGATTTGCATTGGATTTTCATAGAATCGGACTTTTATTTAATTATGATTGAATTTGGTTTGGATTGGGATTGAAATTGAATTGAATTTGGTTTGGATTTGAGGTAGATGTGACTTGAATTTGGATTTACATTGGATTTAGACAGAATCAGAATGGGATCGAATTTGGATTAGATTTGGATTGGATTGGATTTGGATTGGGTTTGAATTGCATTTGGAATGGATTTGGATTGGTTTTAGTTTGGATCTCGATGGGATTTATATTGAATTTGGATTGGATCTAGATTGAATTTATATTAGATGTCACGGATTTGTATGGATTTTTTATTGGATTTGGATTGAATGTGGATTGAATTAGGATCAGAGTTGAGTTGTATGGGAATTTAATTTGAATTGTACTGAATTTGGCTAGTATTCAAATTTATTGTACTGAATTTGGCTGCTACTGAAGAAGTCTGTAAGTAGCAGACGAAATAGGCCTATCTGTCAAAAGATAAGCTCATAGTGGAATTAAATGGAATTTGCTCGCGAATTCTAGCGAAAATTTAAAAAAGTGTTTCAAGGTTTAATTTTTTATTTTTTAAAAAGTGATCAAATGAAGTGTTAAATTTTAAATTCTCCTAGTTTCCCAATCACAATCGTTCTACTACACGGTGTTCAATAAGTTCGAATACAAGTTTTCATCATTGCGTAGGTATGCGCCATGTACATATTCTGCATTGGTATTGGTGTCAGCTTTAGCTTCATTCATACGCTACCGAATGTGCGCGGTGTTGACATTCTGTTAGTTGTTGTTCGTTTGTTACGCGCGATGAAAGAGTATCGGGACTTCGTAATTGAGCGTTTTTTGAACGGTGAGCGACCCGGCGATATATTCCGGCTGCTGAAATCGCATGGGGTCAAGCGGAACTTTGTCTACACGACCATCAGGCGATACCGGGAGACGTCCTCGACCGATGACCGTGCGAGATCCGGTCGGCCGCGTTCAGCGAGGACGCCACGGGTCATCAAGATCGTGAGGGAGCGAATTCGGCGCAAAAAGAACCGCTCAATCCGGAAAACGGCTGCAGATCTCAACGTTTCCATTGGAACCGCTCACACCATACTCACCAAGGACCTTGGTTTCAGGCCTTACAAAAACGTAAGGTCCATGGCGTTTCGGAGGCTACCAGCAAAAAGCGGTTGGATCGAGCTAAGAGGATCCTCTCGGCACGCTGGTCAGGAGTTTGTTTTTTCGGACGAGAAACTGTTCGTGCTGCAGCAGCCGCACAATGTGCAAAATGACCGGGTGTGGGCGCCATCGAGGGACAGCATTCCTGAATCCAATATAAACATCCCTCGGTTCCAAAGTGCCGCGTCGGTGATGGTTTGGGGGCAGTATGCAAACGTGGTAAGCTACCCTTGGTGTTTATTGAAAAAACGTCAAAATCAACGCGGCGTACTACAAAACTGAGATTTTGGAAAAGGTTGTTGCCCCAGTCTCCGAAGCCTCTACGGCGATGAGCACTACGTGTTCCAGCAGGACGGTGCACCAGCCCATACGGCAAATGTGGTTCAAGCTCGGTGTCGGGACAATTTAACCGACTTTCTGGACAAAACTTTGTGGCCTCCCAGCTCCCCGGACTTGAATCCTCTCGACTTTTTTGTTTGGTCCTATATGATGGCGAAGCTGAACGAATACAAGGTCAGCACTTTGGATCATTTCAAGACGGTAATTCTCAAAATCTGGGACGAAATGCCCATGCAGTCCGTGCGTGCTGCCTGCGACGCGTTCGAGAAACGTTTGAAGCTCGTTAAGGAGTACAAAGGGGGGTCATTCCAAGAGAAATGTTGTAAACGTTCCTTGTAAACATAAGCTTTCAATAACATAAATCCAAAAAATAAAAAACATGTTTTCATTTTTTTAACAAATTTGAAAGTGTATCCGAACTTATTGAACACCGTGTAATACGCTCAAAAAAGTTTTTTTTTTAAAATAGTGTTTAAAAAAAGTGAAAGTATAAATTGAATTTAGATGGAATCGGAATGAGATTGAATTTAGATTAGATTTGGATTTGATTGGATTAGGATGACGTTTGTATTGAATTTGGATTGGATCTAGATTCAATTTGGTTTAGATCTGGCTTGGATCTGTATTAAATTTGTATTGCATTAGGATTGAAAGTGGATTGAATTTCGATTTTGTTTGAGTTGAATGGGAATTGAATTTGGATTGTATTGGAATTGGATAGAATTGGAATTGGATTGAATTTATATTAGATATTGATTAGTTTTGGATTGGATTTGGATTAGATGTGAATTAAATTTGAATTGGATTTATATGGGATTCAGACTGGATTTGCATTTAAAATAAGAATTGGATTTGGATTGCACTGTTATTAGATTCGAGTTGGATTTGGTTTGGACTTGGATTGCATTTGGATTGAATTTAGATTGGATGTGGAGTGGATTTACATGGGATTTGTATTGGATTTTAATTCGACACCGCTTGGATTTGGATTAGCCCTGGATGGCATTTTATTTGGATTTGGATTGGATTTGAGTTTATTTACGATTGAATTTGGATTGGATTAGGATTGGTTTGGATTGGATTTCAATTGAACTTGGGTAGGATTCAGATTGGTTTGCTTGGATTTCGTTTGGATGTGGATTGAATTTGGATTAAATTTGGATTGGATTTGGATTGGATTTCAATTGAATTTTAGTTCGATTTGGATTGAATTTGAATTGGATTAGATCTGGATTGAATTTAGATAGTATTTGGATTGAATGTGAATTTGATTTAGATTGAATTTGGATTGGATTCGAATTATATTTAGATTGATATAGATCAACTCGTTCCTTCTAGATCCGTGCACTTTGTATATGTTTCAAAACTTGCTCAAATTGCATATCAAACATTCTGGTACATTGTTCTGTTTTTTTCATTAGTTGATGAAGGTGTGACAACGTCTAGTCAGGAGAGCTCACGATGAGATCAAGCTGTAAGCACAAATCATAAGTAGTCATGGGTCGAGAGGGTTGAAGAGGAGGCTGTACCACCACATTTCTAATCATTTTTGGCCAGGAATCCTAAATGAGTAATATTTTTTTACTCATGCCACAGTGCCTTATGAATTGGCCAGTACTTGTACTATTCATTTATGGAATCTCACGCATTACATTTAGATTGATAGTAACTCTATTTTTTAGACCTCAATTGTGGTATTCTGTACATAGACCTACAGGAAGACCAGAAATCGACTACATAGTGGCCACTTAATCAAAAAAAATACTACTCAGATGATCTTTTCTGTAATTTTCTTTGAAAATTCGAAACTTTTAAGTTTCAACTTAATCAGTTTGATTACAAAGAAATAACTCAATTACCAACGTTCATAACCTGATAATTTATCCTGACGTTCTAATTGTTCTTACTCGTCGTTTAATTGCAAACCAAAGCAAGCGCAAACAACGTACAACAGACCTGATTCCTGCGATGCTAAATTTACATTAAGGCTGTGTTCCAGTTCGCAAATTAATTTTAATTTTCACTTAAACTCGACAGTAACAGACTTAATCGATTATGATGGAATATAATCGATTAAGTCTGTTACTCGAGCTAACGTATTTCTGATAGACGGCAACTCAATTTTGACAGACTGCTTATAGAAAGTTGGTTTACCAATAACAAATGGATTTTAATCGAATCATAAATTTGTTTCCTTGTTTGTTTGTTGTTGTAAAATAAAAATTAATTCACAAATTGGAGCATAGCTTAAAAATTCCATTATTTATGCCAAATCTAGCATTCCCTTTGTGTGAACTAGATAACGCATGGAATTGAACGTTTTTATTCAAACTGTTTAGATAATCTACCTCACAATATTGCATCTCAGTTGGCGATATAATTAACGCAGTGGAACGAAGAACCACTTTTGACATGCCTTTCTATCAATGACACATCTCTCTCACCCGAAACTCATAACGTCCACCATTTTTCTTCCCACCGACCCTTCTCCAGCTAATCGGACAATAGAAAAAAGAAAAAAAACTGCCACAAACAAACGGAAGGATGAGCCCGTTGTCACCCCATCAAGCGCCGAATTGACACGTGGTCCTATACTTCTAGAATGCTTCGGCCTCTGTTGTTTGTTTACCCTCTCCGACCACACAACGCCGATTGGTCGGAAGACTTTCGTGGAAAATTCAAACCAACCCCCATCGTCATCATCATCCACCATCACCCCCCAAATCCTGTAGTCCTTTACGGAGTAGTGGTGGCAGTTGTCTTCACCAATACGCGCCATGTAACATTCGCCTTGGTGTTGGTGAGCAGAGCGAAACTCGCTCGTGCTCTCTCAACTTTGCTCGTGCCGCTTCGTTTGCAACGGCACGAAGAAGTCAGGCATTTTCCGACAGCTGTTTGTCGTCTTCGGGTCGTCGTCGCCCACCAGCAAGCGAACGAACCACTGGTCAGTCTTCGATGGATGACAAGGCAAAAACAAATCACTTCTCTTCACTAGCAGCTACCTTCTCGACTTCCCGTGCTTGGCTTAGGGCAAATAGGAAAATCAATGCGCTCCACTCTCGTGTGGTGAGTGGAAAAATTTAGAACGCTTCTCCGTCCAACGAAAGTGAAGTGTTGGTTTAGTGAAAGAAAAGGGGGTTACAACCGCGGCGCTGCTGTTCGCAAAAGAGGGTCAGTAGATTCTGCTGTCCGCAGCAAGCTCGCGGTGGAGGGAGGGTTGGGTAAAGCCTGATCCGAGGATGATGATAACGGAGCAAACGGAGTGGCCGAGTAGCCTTCGGACCGGAGGGTGGTTATATCGCGAAGGGAGGGTTAATTTTCACCTGTGTTAATAGAGCAGCTCAAGGCCGGGATTGTGAGTCAGGTCCAGTCTCTGAACTGCGCTGAGACTGAATGTGCGAGTTGATGTATGTGGACTGGGAGGACGGTGAGAAGGATGGGGGGCATTCGTAGGTTTTCGACTCATAAAATTAATAAACGGGGTCAATGTTGGTTCGTGCGACGACGACGACGACGATGATGGCAACCGGGACGGACCAAGTAGCGTAATGTTTCATGTGTGATCCGTGGGGGGGGGGGCAGAAGGAGGTGGCTCAAGTCGGCTGGGAATGGTAGTATGGAATCTTGAATAAATACGATAGGAACAAGCGCGATTAAGGGAAATTGGCTACAATTTGTAACTGGAAATATTTCTTCAAACCGGTTTAGAGAAACTTTGACTGAAATTGAACAAAAGGCACAATGCAAATAGTAGCTGTAATAGGCGATTCAGGATTAGTTCCTATCATGCAACGCAATATAACATGTAAGCCGCATTTTCTAGACAGATTTATAGCATTCTAAATTGTCATATTTTTCCAACGGAAATCTTAATACTTTGAAGTGAGAAGCATTTGGCGCTCGTAGCGGTATTTTGGTATTAAGTACAATAATTCAAGGAAGAAATAATATGACATCTGAATTGCAGATGTCATGATTTTATAAAGGCGAAAAAGATGACATACTTGTTGCTTTATTACTCTCAAAGCTTACTATTTGAAGGTGGAATTAGAAATATTTATAGTAACATTCATTAAATCAGAGGAAAGTTGATATTTTCTAGTATGATATTTTATTTATTTTTCAATGAGGTACTGTTTGGTCTCAAAAGAAGCCAATAAAGTCTTATAACCTACTATATCTGAGCAACCTAGGGAAGCTATGCAGTGTCGGCCGAAGTCTTGAGGACCTGCTAAGAATAGCACTACGGAACGTCTGTTCCGATGGTAGCAGTCCATTACACACAGAAAAAAAATAACTAACTATAACATGCGCGTAAAATTTCCCCTCGTTTAATTCCAAGCCAAAGAAGGCGGAAACAACGAAATTGTTTTCAATCTTTCATGCGCCATAAAGCAACGTTTGCAATCTTTCATACGACAGACTAGATTCAGGCGTTATAAGGCTTAAATTTACATGAAATATCCCCTAATTTTGTGCCAAATCTAGCATTCCCTTCATGTGCATTAGATAACGCAGAAAATGCAATGTTTCTTTTTATCTGTGTACGTCACCTTTGCGTACAATCCTATTAGGCTATCACTTGTAGATTTTTCAGTTAAACCTAGCATCATTTCACACATACCCTACTGGTTCTTTAAATGATCAACATTCTGATAACCGGTTAAAGTTGATCCTCTGTTCACCGGCAGCTGTAGTAAAAGCTGTTGATCTTGCATAAATGAACACTTCCAGGTTGTTTCTTGTACACCTGGTGAACTACACGACCTATCTCAAGCAAAAAAGAATACTTAGTAACACACTTGTTTCAAATTAATCAAAGTAACTGCAATGTGACTCAGTGAAGTCACAATCATGTTGCTGAAATCAATTATGTCAGAGATGTTGCAAGGAATAATTCTATCGAAATAATTTTTCTAAGAAGCCGATTCCGGAAAAAAAATCTTTACTTTGTTATTCCCATCTTTAAGCTTCAAAATTTACCGGCACCAACACGATTTGACTTTTTTTTTGTTATACAATTCTTTATATTACTGGCCTCTGTCATGAGGCTAACGTTTCTTTCTGTTATTGAATTTTTCTCGACAATTTTTAGAAGATAACAAACAGACTTGGGACCATCTGTGGCAGTGTAAGTGAAAACGGTGAAGAAATATCGTGAACCGGCATAAGCAAGTAAGTAACAAACAGACTTAACAAACGGCAAGCTGGCCCAGCACTATGGTGAACACTGTATCCTGATGGTTTAAATTCAGAATAGTGCTGACCAGTCTTTCCGGGAGAACAGAACAAAAAAATATTAGAGGATCCTCAAGAACTAGCCTCTCGAAGATATTCGAATGCCCTCTTGGGCATGATTATATAACCTGAATAGTCCGTATCGTAAGAGGCTCGTAAGGGAAATGAGAACTCGCAGTCCTTTTCGAAGGAATAAAGAACCTGAATTAATCCACTAAATGTGCAACCTGAGCCTTCATAAAAAGTTCAATTTATGATGGTCTACTTTTCTTGGGTATCCGAGCAAAGGTACCAAACTGATAACAAATTCTTATATCAGATAATCAGTGTTTGTTAACTGAGCATGTTATTATTTAGGCTAAATATAACAAAAAGTAACATATAATTAGACTATGATAACCACACAAAAAAAAAAATTAAGTAATCTCATTTTCGCAAAAAATAACCTTTTAAAAATATTGATAACAAAACAATTCAATACAGTAACCGTTCGCTAACTGGGCTAAGTGCACAGCCTAGTTGGCGGATGCTATTCGGTGACTGGGCTGACATTTCAAATGTAAATAAATTTCGAGGGGGCTTTCGATCAGACTTCGGTTGGAATATTTCATTGCACAATACATAAATTAAATAACGTTTTTGTGTCTTATGCGTTATTGCGATGTAACTGCACATTGTGCAAAATGTTTGACTAAGATTGTATGGAATTACGACTCAATTCCGTAGAATTTAACAACTTTTCAATCCTTTAGGAAACGTACATGCCTTTTACTTGCCTCTTGCTGATTTTGACAACAAAATGTCAAATGCGGATTTCTGAAGTTTATTTGCTTTTTAACTGGGCTTTAGCCCAGTTAGCGAACGCCCAGTTAAAAAGCAGCCCAGTTAAGCTGCACCCAGTTAGCAAAAAGTTACTGTACTGCAAACTAAATTTGTTATGCGACAACTGCTGAGTCCAGAATGATATCTTATATTACAGAAGGACATCTGCTTGTTTTTTTAACATTGTTATTTCTCGTGGAAGTGCAGAGGATTTCTCGGCTTTCAACAATACGAGACGCCAACATATTCCTACATATTCCATATTTGACCTGCATTCGTATGGAGCCGGTTTTGATTTGTATGATGTTGTTAATCACCCACTTTTATACATTCAGGATGTGTTTTAGTTCCAAACACCAGCTGTTGCTTCTTTGGAATTGAATAAATATGGTGAGCATATCCCAATAGTGTCGACAAAATCCATCAACGTCAATGCGGCATTCAAAATCTGCCGTGTTGGAATCAAGGTCGTTCTTGTGACAAAGGATGATTTTTCAACAACCAAGAAGTATCTTGAGCAAACGAAAACCGAGTAGTTTACCTATGACATGCTATCGAAGAAACCATTTAAGGCAGTTATCCGCGGCAGCCGCTCTACGCGAGGAGTACAAACACATCCGAAAGCAAGCATCTACCACCAACCAACCCGGAAGATTGAGAGACCGAAGAACAGTATTTGATTCGGAGGATTTTCCAGACCTCTGCCCCGGAAACCACGGTGCTCCGGAATCAGCAGCACCCCAAAACCGACAGCTGCCAGCTTCAACTAGCCGACAAGAACGACGACCACAAGCTAGAAGAGTTAACATGCCCAAATGCCCTCTCGGCTTTCGAAGTTCACCGCTATCTCGCGAACCAGCCTTTTACGAGAATCGATCAGCTGATGCATCCCCCAACTTCAACAGTGCAGCACTCGCCTGGAGCAAGTTCGGCTTACAGGAAATTTAGTTCGGACCTATGGCTACTAACAATCTAAAGATTCTACTCTGGAACGCCTGCGCTATATCGCGGAAAAGCACCGAGCTTTAAGACCTACTATGTCGCCGAAACGTCAGGCTTTTCCATCACTAAACTGGATCGCACACATTCAAGCGAGGGCGAAGTGCTGATTGCGACAATGAACAGCATCAAATTTATCATTCAATCACACTACAAATGTCAATAATCGAAGCACTTGGAGTGGAAGGGCAGATTCTGGTGGTATACTGGTTATCGCCGCTTATTGTCCTAAACTATGTACTAACAGCAATGGCTTAAGCAGAAAGTTCAAAAAACGTCGTCGCCTGCGATCTGAATGCCCAACAAGCTTGCAGAAACAATCGGCGGAACAATCTACTATGCGTGGACTCTCAACTGGGATACTACACCATCAACGCTGCTCTCAATCCAACATGTTAAGTTGCGATCACTATCCTGCCGAGATGGAGATTCGATCTACACCGTCGAGCCATCAAATAGGACACCGTAAGGACTACTATCACGTCAAATGGGTCGAGCTCCAAAGATAAGTTGACCTTCGCTTCGACACAAACACTTCCTTGTTACAGTTGAAGACATTGAAATTTCAAGAAGCCATCGTGGCTGCTGAGAATACATGCGTCCAACGAGTTCCATCATCATCTGCAAGTAACATTATACAAATTGATCCAGTGACTAAAACATTGATCACCAAGAGAGAAAACCATCAGAAGAAGAATTCAAAGATCAGGTTATCTTAGGCACAGGCATCTAGCAGCTAAACTGACAAAATTATTCCGTAATAGAAATAATGATCTAAAAAACAAAAAGTTCCAAACAAATTTTTACAAGCTAGACTCCCGATCATCTCCATTCTGGAAACTAACACAAATTTTATAGTCAAAACCACAACAAGTTCCACCATTGAAAATAAATAATTCTCTGCTGATTTCCCCAGAAGAAAAGTCGAATGCAATTGCGCAACAGTTCGGTGCTTCACACAACATAAACATTTAAGTAACCAAACCCTTACCCACTTAACCAATATTCTAAATAAGTGCATGGACTTACAATATTTTTCATCAAATTGGAAATGTGCAAAAGTAAAACACATACGGAAACCATGCACATACCCAACATTACCAGCTAGCTATAGACCAATCAGTCTTTTGTCATCGCTAAGCAAGATCTTCGAGCGACTCATACTTGATCGACTATTAAAACATGTCAATAACAACAGAATTATTCTAGAAGAACAGTTTGGCTATAGAAAAAATCATTCAACTGCACACCAACTTCAACGAGTCGCTAAGTTTATCAAAGCAAATAAATCCATAGCTAAATCAACGGTGGTGATTTTGGTTAGACATAGAGATGGCCTTTGACAATGTATGGCATGAAGGCCTTCTCTATAAAGTCTATAGGTATAACTTTCCAATCTACCTGATAAACTTATCCAAAACTATCTGACTGATAGGAGTTTTAAAGTAGTTTTGAATAGAGCTACATCCCAAACTTACACAATCCCAGCAGGCGTCCCCCAAGGAAGTTTGTTAGGTTCAATATTATATAACATTTACACGTCAGACATTCCTCAAGCATCCGATGACTGCCATCTATAACTTTATGCTGACGATATTTCAATAATGGCCACAGGAAGACACACAAGAGCAACTGTTAAGAAACTACAAAACTACTTAGTTATTATTACAAATTACATGAAAATCTGGAAAATCAAACTCAACAACAATAAAACACAGTCCCATAGAACAATTCCAACAGATTAAAGCCATCTAAAAACTACAAAATAGCAATAGACAATAACCCAGTTGATTGGTCAGAAGAAGAAGTTTACCTGGGGCTCACGTTCGATAGGAAACTTATTTTCCGAACGCAAGTAAAAAAACCAAAACCAATGTCAAACAACTATTGAAAAAGGTATACCCATTGATCAGTAGAAATTCAAGACTTTCAATTATTAGCAAAGCTCAGTATACAATCAAATTGTTCGACCAGTTATACTGTATGGTTCCCCAATTTAAGACTGCTGTGCTAGAAAGCATAAGCAAATACTACAAATAATCCAAAACAAACAAAAAAAATTTCAGAATGATATATAATCTCCTCCAGGTACACAAGAATCTCGACTATCCATGAAATCCGCTGACATTCAAACAATCGAAGAACAATTTACGCAGATAAAGCAAAATTCATAGTTAAATCCCACATTTCAGAACATGGAATTGTTGTACGTGGATTGTTTCCACGGTTTCCAGGTTAAGTTGTAGTTAAGTTAGGTTAAGAAATCAAATATTTAACCAGTATAGCATAGCATTGAAAATGTAAAACAAAACAATGAATAAGGAAAAACATCAACAATTAGATGAAGAAAACCAAAGATTAAAGCAAAAGCGGATCAATTAGAATGTATTAAAAGCAGTGATTGAATATAAATAAGATTTAAGTTAAAAAAGATAAGTGAACAAATAGTGTTAGTGCTCCAGGTGTTACAACCAGTTGCACGATAAAATTGAAAATTGCAATCACGATCAATAAATGAAGCGTTATACAAGGTTTGAAGTCGTGTTTACTCGAGTTTATAAGTCTATAAATTAATATATCAATATCGATTTCTTAACTACTCTCTCGGTATGCGGTGAAATATAACTAGATTACATGTTGGCACCTCTGCTTTGAAATGTTGGTCTATATTTTAAATTTATCCCATTTTATGCAATCTGCTCACCGTAAAAAGGGATATTTTTTTTGAATCGGCCTAACAGTTATAGCGCCTGGGGCATTGCAAATAAACTCTTATTTAAACTGGTACTCATAAAACTAAATAGTGCAGCTATATATCTTAAACCTGTATAGTATTACGCGAGAAATAAGAAATCATTTGCAGAGCCCCTCGCGCTGTCAATCTTACTCCGATTTCCAACAATACCCCATTTTACGGCACTTGAGAATTTAGCATGGTAAACTGACTGCTAAACTCAATTACAAAGGTGTGAGATGCTTTCTCCCCTCAATGAAGGCATGGCAAACTAGATTGGCGCAAATAAGAAAGCTGCAAATCCTGAGCAGCGCAAGCCAAGAAGCAAATAATCATAATGCAATCTCATGAATATCGAAAGTTTATTTCGTTCAGTGTACGATTGAAGAGAATCAGGAATTGGCTGGTCTTCACGAAATTCATTTTTTTGCATTGTACAAATAAAGTGTAATGATAGCATTTTGTTAAAAAACAAGCAAAATGTATGTTTCATAAAATTTACGAGGCGTTTGTTGCATGTACAAAATTAATGTTTACGAAACAAGTGAAAGTTAATTAACAAAAATAAATTTTCAGTGTTGATGAAGCAACATGCTGCAAAAAATGAGCGTTGAACGTTATCGTTAACCCCGTGCTTGGGCTCCGGGGGCCGAAGCCGTTCTCAACCCTACACAAATCTACACACTTAAAATTTTCAGCCAATCTCTGCCGTATGAATCTCGGTTAAAGATTGTTTGCTTTAATTTTGGCAAAATTGACGTTTTTTTATAAGCGGTAATCTACGGTACTGCTGTAAATAAACAATAGGTTCGATGATATGTCACTTGAACTTTAATTGCCTCGCGCTCGGCTACGAAGAACTCAGTAAAAGATACGAAAAAAGCCGAGCTCAACTGAGTACATAAAATGAGTGTGGGTCTGGACTCCAGTTTTGCGATTATATTACATCTGATTCTGAACCGTTTCTCCTTAAGCTGTCCTATAGAGTCAATCTTTTTTTAGTTTCTTCTGACAACTTTTTGCTCTACCAATACTGTTAAACGAATTAAATAAGCAGGCTACACTACGCAACACAACAACACCTACCCTTAGTCGAACCTCAATCCTCATCTGCTTCCAATTGATTCACCATCCACACTATACCCGACCATACAGTACTCATAACATTAAACAATTAAAATCTTCGTCGTCAAACGTTATCTACTAAACAAGTGGAAAAAAATGTCGCCACAAAGAAAACTTCAAACCATTGCAAGCACAACTCAACCATCAACTGGAAAGAACCTGGATTAACGTCATGGATGGGACCCCCTTGTTTGACGACAACCGCGGCAGCGTCTACTTAGATTGTCAACTACTGATATCACGTTTTCCTATGTAGGTGTGTAAGAGCACTCGAGTTGTCGCTGTCGCAAGGAACTCACTCGGTGGCCCCAATTTACATTGAATCAGTGTGGGGGTGAATGGGTGAAAGTGAAAGCTCCCCGAACCTTATGGCGTCGAACGGAAATTTATTCGTTTGACCCTGTTCTCTTTTCACACCATCATCATCATCATCATTTGGAAAATTTTGACAATGTAACATATTGCTTTTTTATTTTGCAAACTCATAAATTAAATTTCAAAGTCGACTTTCGGGGGAACATTTTCGCCACATCATTACCATGCGGATAGTAGTAATTACGAGGAAACGGGGCGTCCCTGTACCACACCTTGAATTTCGGGTTTCGGCTTCGTTATGCAGAATGCGGAAAATTTGAACATTATACTGCACTACTAATGGATGCTTGTGTGAAAAACAACTATCGATGATTGATAATACCGTGGCATAGCACATTTCGCCACACCCGCGGAAGAACCCGAAAGAGGAAATCAGTTTTCAATTTATTAGCCTTTTTCCAGAAATCGACGGGATGGTGTAATTAGCCGCATATTAAACGGTGAAAAGCCAGCAGGAGGTCGTTAAAAACTCATAAAGCTTGATTAGATATAAGTCGGATTTCCGGCCGGTGCTGCACTGCCGACCGAGGGAGCAGTGAATGACTTTCGCCGTTGCCAAGCTGAGGATTGGATGTATTATTGCTCGTTCAAGGTTAATTGATTATGATTTCAGTTTTTCCTATTTTCGCCACGATTGACCACACCTCAAACAGGGCGAAGCCGGAGTGGGAAAATTGATGGGAATTGAAAGTAGATGTTGCAATGAAATCGGTAATAAATCACATCAAGACAATTACCGTAAGGTGAACTGGTGAGGAATTGATAATGATTTTAGGTGAAGAATACTATTACTTGTCATGAATCATGAAGCGCCTCCATCACTTCAGCGTTGGGATTTGCGTTGCCATGGAGCTATTTTTTTTTTTATTAGAGTGGCTTTCCATTTAAGGGCTCCTGGGCTGGTTCGCCACTTGCCATGGAGCTATTTATGCATAGGGTATTTATGCATGCAAAAGAATTCTGCAAAGCAATTGAAAAATTGATAGAATC
Source organism: Aedes japonicus (assembly GCA_034211315.2). Classification (NCBI taxonomy): domain Eukaryota; kingdom Metazoa; phylum Arthropoda; class Insecta; order Diptera; family Culicidae; genus Aedes; species Aedes japonicus. Next base: position 102,833 of record JASCZW010005623.1, read on the forward strand.
TCCAAACACCGGTTCCATTTGCGGTTCCTCGGTTGTCTTGTTTTTCATGCTCAATGTCCCGATTTCCAAGTAACAGTAAGTTTTATATAAATGTATCATCAGTTTATTTAAAGTACTGTTGTGACATAACAATTGATATGTTGTGGTTTCACTGCAAACGAGAAACAATCGGAGTTAGCAAAGAAGCAACAACCCCTTCACGCCATGGACTAGTGTTCGAGTCCCATGCTTGACGATAGTATGTTTCTGAATTAGGATAGATTTTTTCCACTTTCTGTTTTAATCTATCTCATGCGCTTTTTAAGCCATATTAAAGTATGAAACATGGTTTTCTACACTTTTATTAATTATTTTTATTAATTATTGTCTATAATAAGCTGTGTTTCTTACAGCAGTGAACCGTATATTTCTGACGTGTAAATACGAAATCACAACAAGCATGTTATTGAAATACAATTGAAAAATCTTCGTATTCTTAATACAAACAGCTCGGGAAACAGCTTTGCATCAGTTTAAAGCATAAAGCCAAGTAGAAGACATATTCGTAAAAAAAAGTTCATTAAATTCTCAATATTTTTACAACCGATGAACCAAAAAAAAAACATAAGCATAATTAGTTCTAAGTGTATTGTTAAGTGGGAAGGTGAAATAATGTAAACTAAAAGTTAATAGGGTAGGTAACGACTTAAGCACCCCGAGACCCTTTTCCAAGCATGGAGTAAACGTTAACATACAACGTTCATTTTTTGAAGTAAGGTGCTTCACTAGATGGAGCACCATATTGCAAAAAATGAGCGTTGTAGGTTAACGTTTACCCCGTGCTTGGAATAGGGTCTTGGGGTGCTTAAGTCGTCACCTACCCTATCTAAAGCTAGGCACAAAACATTGAAGAATAAACAGTTACATTTGACGGAAAACTTACGAAGAAAATTAAAACTGTAAGTTAACCTTAACAACTTTTATAAAATGCGTCTAAAAACTAAAATCTTTTGTCGCTTGAGGCTTACTCCGATACACAAAACGAGTTTTTCTGAAGAGGTTTTCGGAACGTCCGTCCCGTAACATTCAAACTTTTCGACCATTCTCCACTTTGGCCTCTATAGCATCCTTACTGTTGGTGTACGAATGAAGTAAACCACCAGCACAATTTGCGAGTGGCCGAAACAGCATTTGTCGGTTAAAATCGGTTCATATTGGCTATTAGGCGTAACAAAATTTCAGTTTGTTTTCGCAATGAATCTCCATCAAATCAGTTCAAATCGTCTTTCAAATGTTATTGTTTTTATTCTTGTTTTCCCAATGAAGTAAACCACCATCACAACAGATAATAATTATTATAATGTGCTGCAAGCTCAATAAAACTCTATGCCTAGAGAATTGACAAAATTCCTAACCCGAAATGTACCGTCAACTGGGCCAGGAATCGTACCCGCCACCTTCGGGGTAAACCGTGATCTTAACTTTTTAGCTTATATGAAGCCCGGACTCTCGAATTAATACTGAGGAGGAACTCAGTTAGCACAATTATTGTTTTCTAACAATCTGTTCTATTATACTATTTTGTAGATACAGATGATATTATACTTAATGAAATTTTAGAACCGTCAGCTGCCGAACTATTTGGTTTTGTGTTAGGCCAAGCGTGCAGTAAACGAAGTGCATATAAACGAGAAGTCTCTGTTTGTTACAAAACTTCCAATCACAAATCGAGAAGAATGCTTCGATTCCAAAAATGTAAATTTGATACAAAAAACGACCCGATTTAAAAGAACTTCGGCCGAATGGAATAATTTGGCCAATTGTGATTAAAGAAATCGATAAGCATTTATTATTGTACAAAATTAGCTGAAATTGATTTTTTTTTTCAATTAAAACGTAAGTTCGCTGCAAACATGTATGTTTTAAAAAGTAAGTAGCAGTTCAAATTGGTTATAGAAATAGAAAGAAATAATGTTTATCATATCTTATGATTTCTTCTTGTGTATAACTCGAAAATCATTTAATTTATTTAATTACAATTTTTCTTTGTAAGTGGGTTAAAGGGCATCCTTGTTGTTGGTTTAAATTAGTTCAATCAGTTACTTAATGTAGTGTAAATATTTGTGTGTGTTTTCAATGAGTTTATCAATCACTCACAAGAATGTTAACCATCTATGTGGCTATGTGACCTACCCAAGTAACAATTTCAGTTCTATTCCAGCCGTATAGCACTCCTCCCGGCTTTGTTGATGAAACTACATTCAAAACTGTTCTGTCCACCAACACCTTCTCTATGCATCTTTAAAGCCGAAATGTGTACAAAGTGGCCCACTCTATAGAGGGTTGTGAAAACAAATTAACAAAACCTTTCCAAGACCATAGAGATTTTGAAAATGTTCTAGTGAGCAATGTTATGACCACTTGAAAACCATTATAAAACCTATTGGCCGCCATCAAAACCAGTATGGACCGAATGGCCATAGCTGTCAAACTTCACGGCGATATCGTGGTTGGTTTTTGGTGTTTTCCTTTGTTCGATTCTCTGCCCTTCTGATTCATTCAACAGTAAATAATAGCTAAGGAAAAAGCTCAAGTGTTGCGGGAAATTATGTTTGATAGCAAAATATATAAAACAAATTGAGTTTTTTTCATAGCGTATCATGCTCCAAATCATATGTGCATTTAATTTAATGGTGAATATTGCACAATAATAGCACAATAATAACAAGGTTTTAATATCGCTGTAAAGAAGCTGTGTAGGTTCTTATAAACCTGACTAAAATTTGAAACGTATTGGCATCTCTTGCTGCCATAATAAAACCGAATTGATTTCTAGTGGCTTTCATAAAACTTTAGTAAAACTTAATAAAGCTGGATGGTTTTGGCAATGTTACTTGGGTATTGATCAACTTTGCTGAACACCTTGCATATGATCAGAATATCAACGTACAGCATATTCAGAAAAATAGCGCCACGTAGTGAGAAAATTGTACCTCTTGGTCATTAATCGAAACGTGTTTATTCCCTGAACAATATTTTCGTTGACAAAATCTTTCCAATCTTTCCACGCAGCGGACAGATTCGGAACTGTTAGTCACCAATGAAAAGGTCAATATGTGTGTGTGTGTGTGTGTGTGTGTGTGTGTGTGTGTGTGTGTGTGTGTGTGTGTGTGTGTGTGTGTGTGTGTGTAACGCCTACCGTCCGCCAGTGATTTTATGGAAGAACATTTTTTGCAATTAAACGAACTGTTTTTAGCCCGGAAGTTGTAAGGTGATAGCTCTATTAGGTGCAAGTGACCATTTCAGAATGCCTGGTTACTCACGTCCATTCTGAGGTCACTTTCACTTACAACAAGCCCCGCATAAACACAGTACAAACATCAAATGGATATAGGAACTGTGCATACACTTCCACCATCGTGTTTTGAGGATGCCACGTATTTAGCAGTATCGTTCAAATTCAGATAGATCTCACCATCGTCTTCATTGGGACGACTTCTCTGTGATTCTAAAGGATGCATTTATGTCTCTACAGAAGTAGCACTCCGCCATTTGGCAAATGTTTTCCCATTATCCTTTTCAAATGGAACAGCCGGAATACAATTAGTACTTTGCGCACAAATGAAAATCACAGGGATAAAAACACATTTGACAGCGAAAAAAAACACGAGAAGAAATATAAGTTGAAAAATCACAATCATTATGCAGCGAAAGAAAAAAAACTTCACAGCTCTTCATCTCTAAACCACGTGGTGAGTGCATCTGATATTATATGCCAGCCACTCACGCGCGCATGCGCGTTAGCTTCGTTCTTTACTTTCTACCAGTTTTCTACACTGCACTGGTTTTCTTTTTTCTCTCTCATCACTCTATATCGACCTCTAAACTGCTTATAATCATCAAGTCACTCGCTACAAAGCGGAAAAATACTCTAATTTAATCATTTATGTGCACGTGGCACAATACTAACAAACACAACTAAGCGGATATTAACTCTTCCTCCGGGTGTGGAAAAAAACGGGGAAAAACTACCGACCATCACCATTTTTTGGGTGGAATCGATTATAATTACTAGATCTTACACAAAACGTGTGGAGATTTTATGATTTCACTGTTCGTTTAGGTTGAATTACGAATATATTTTTGATTTTATTTTTCGCGCAAAGGACGCAGCAAAAACAAAACACAACAGTTTCCAAGCACGGCTTGCTGCCCTCCAGAGTAAAGTGAATGTACCCCGATAATCATGGCTCACTGGTTCTGTAAAATCGAATGAATCCTAGAACAAATTTTCAATTGAGCTTAATTACAACAACTTTTATTTCCAAAGCTGTGGGAACACATTCGTACTTGATGAATATAATGCTGATTATATGTTGTAATTTTTCCTAAATGTTAAAATGTGGATATTTTTACCCTTGCTACAGAGACTATATAGAAGCTTTAAGATTGAATGATTTGAAAACCGTAATTAGAAAAACATTCCGAGATTAAAATGGCAGCCTACTTTACTTTTTAAAAGGCGCACTATACTTCTGAATATGTGACGTTCTGAAACCTTCATTACAATGGATAGCCATCAAAGCAAAAAAAAAATCACTTTGCAAAGGGCACACTGAGAATAAAAATTGGTAAACGCAAACATATTCTATTATGATTTAACAGGAATTTTACGTTGAATTGGGCACTAACATCCCATTAGTTTGATTTGACTACATACAGTGGTTAAAATAAACTAAAATTTTGACTAATTAGGTTTTTGAGTATCAGTTAAGTTCAACTGACAACAGTTTGAATTTACCATTATGTTGGTTGTTTAATGATGACAGCTACGAAAACAAACAGATTTGTTAGTTGATTCTACCAACGCTTATGGTTTGTTTCAAACAAATTTTAGAATGATTTTAACTGAAATGCTGTTTGAAACTAACAAACAAAAACGGTTGAAATACCAAACATTTCCGTTTACATTAACATTAAATTTCTTGTGAAATTTCAATTATTTGAATAAAATGATAACAAAAACTAGAAAAGGATAAATTTAGATTTATGCACTTCTCTCAGTCTAAGAGAAATCTACAAATGTTAATGCAAGCCTTCCTACTATTTTCTTTTTTCGTTTTTTTAAGTAAAATGTAAAACTTATTGTTAAGTGACAGCGTCAGAGCATGCAGCTGGACTGGATGGTGGGAATTAAAATAACATTAAAAAATTGTTTGTTTCAGTTGTTATTTTTCCCCAAACAAAATATTAATATGATATAACCAAAGCGATGGTTAGGTAGTATCAATCTAAAATTTTAATTTGTTACCCTCAGTCAACGCAACATGTGTTTTGGTAATACAAGCAACTAAAATATTAGTAACTAGAAATGAGAAGAAAAATTAGTCGAGTCACATATTAGTACACGACACTGAAGAAGTCTGCATATTGTAGACGAAACACGCGTATCTGTCAAGATAAACAAATGTAGTTAGAATTAAATGGAAAATACTAACTAGAAAAGAGAAGAAAAAAATGTATTTTCCATTTAACTCCAACTACCTTTGCTTATCTTGACAGATACGCGTATTTCGTCTACAATGTGCAGAGTTCTCCAGTGTCTCGTACTTATAACTCGACTTCGAAAATACTCGGAAAATACAAAAATACTAATTCTTCTCATTTCTAGTTACAGGTATTCCACTAATCAGCTCAAACTCTCTAGGGTTCAAAAATATTAGTTTAGAACAAATATAATTTGGGTCGTATTGTGGTAATATTTTAAGGCAGAAACAACCAACCTGCCTGTTTGTTTCGAAACAAAATCGTTGGTTTTAAACAACTAGTATTTTAGTTTGGATGTCAACAAATAAGTTTGTTGTTTCAAACGGGAATGTTTTTTTCTCCGTGTAGTAATGGTGGCAATATAGATTGGTCTCGTTGCTGGATTAGATTTTTTTTTCATCGCTTTGTGCTTGAAACAAAAAGGAGAATATACTTATTAAATTTTATGCTTGGAGCTGAGAAAAGTGTAAATCATACATTAACTAAAAGAGAAAATCATACATAAAAAAAAATCTCCTCTTCAGCATTTTTAATCTCGCGTTTTCTCTCTCTCTCTCTCTTTCTCCCTCTCTTTTTGTTTCTCTTTCCCTCATTCCCATTCTCAAGTAATGACGACTTATTTTCGATACAATTGAAATCACCTAAATTGAAAGAAGCCACATCTACCTTACTTCTAATCTAAAATTTATTCTTACACCGTTTTTAACATCCACACATAAGGTAACAAAAACATGTATTCCAACGCTAAAGAGCGTTAGTATCGAGAATTGATGGTCCTTTTGCTTATGCATGGTAGAGACATCTACAATTTGTTGATGGGTACGTGAAACTACGCTTCTCTGTCAAGATGCTCGGGGGTTGAATGAACAACGTTATCTAAGACAGAAACCGTTTTAATGGCCAAAATGCCAAGTTACAGTGTGGTCAGGAAACTCAATTGCTCACCAGCGCTGCGTTTCGCGAAGATTATAAACTGCTGGTCATCAACCAAAAGGTCTTGTTCCACTGAAAAACTTTCCAACTGGTTTCGTTCCCCAGGTCTGGCACCTTCAGGCAATACATTGGTACATTAGTGCCGCGTAGCGAGAAAATTTTGACTGAATGGTGACTACAAAAAGTCTTAACCCGCTGAATAAGATTGTCGAAGACAGAAACATTCTATCTGGTCAAGATAACAAAATGTAGCATTTTCTTGAAAATATTTTCACTAGCGCCGCGTAGTGAGAAAATCCTAACTTGCTTCCCAACGAAAATGCCTTGACTTACTCAATAACATGGCTCAAGACGATAACATTCTGTGTGATCCGTACCACGAGATATTCCGGGAGGGAAACTATCGACACTAAAGTACAATGCGCGCGTGCTCATGTTAAAAAAGTTGACGCGAGTGCTGAAAGGTTAAGTAGATCCACTTTTTATGAAAATTAAGTAACATTTGCGTGAGACAAAAAAAGGGACAGTAATACAACTGTTGCTGCATTCAGAGACAATACTACGAGCCTCGAAGAGAGTAAAACAGTCGAAACGGCAACACATGTCTTATTATGATTCCACCCAAACAGTTTTTGGCAACTGCTTCTGAAGGTTGAACTTCAAATGACTTATTGAAATATCAACAGGTTTGCTATAAGATATGTTCCCAGTAATCAGTTCTGGGATCACTCCACCAAATGAATGTTTATTATTCTTTGCATACTTTGCTCGATAGGTGACAATTTTGACAGTTCGATAAGATTTTTGGTGTGATGCTTCGCCTCTCTTCCTGTTCTCTATACTACCGACTACTTGATCGTATGAGAGTTTGGCGTTTAAGGATGGTGGTGTTTTCTAGATTTTACGTATGAGTGAGTTAGAATTGAATGAAGCAGGAATCTCTTCTGGTCGTATCTGGTTTGTGCTTATTATGCCAGATCAACCCGCATAATCACAAACCATTCCTGGACCATTTCCCTCATTGTTGACGATCGTTTCCGTTATTGTAACGACATTTACCCTATTAAACCTTTAAACCAACAATCTCTTATACAGTTTTAACAATATGCCAGATGGTAGAAGGCCAAATAACAATATGCTGAATAGACAGTTAAGTAGGGTTATCATATAAAAATGGCAATTTTCACGAACAAATTTTTTTCTGTTCTCTATGCCAAAAAGTTGGTATATAACCCAAACCGGGTGCAGAAAATAAAAAAAATGACAGTATGGCATACATTAACAATATGTGTTAATGTAGAGGTTATATGGTAAAAACGAGATTAAACTATTTTATAACAATAACATAAAATGTGATAATATATCTTACATTCGAAATATAGTTTTTAATACATAGAAAATTGTTTTTTGTTATGCGGAAACTCTACAGTGGTTTTTTGATCACAACGTTGAGTTTGTTGAAACCCACCAACCCACCAAACTGTCCCCAACAGCGCCCGATCGAACCATACTGGGCAATCGTCAAGCGGACTCTCAAAGAGGTAGGTGCAGTGGCTCACAACATGTCAGACTTTAAGAAAAACTGCCTAGCAGTTTCCAGGAAATGCACAAAAGTCACTGTGCATAACTTGATGGGCAGTTAAAGGCTACAGTACGATCATATTACCGAAATCTGCAAACCTGATTAATGTGTTAGTTTAATTGATATTTTAACATGTTAAGCTGTAATGAAATATGTATATTGCTTTGAAAATTTGCGAATTGTCTTCAGTTTTATTTCAAAATTTGAATGGTTATTGCTTTTTTTCGATACACTGTTTAAGTGCTCCATTTAATCTATTCGAATTATATGATCCATGCAATGCCAATAAAGAAAATTACTCCTTCTGAAATCAGTAAAATAGTCAAAAAAAACTGATTTCAAAAAGTACTTCTTTATTGATCGATTCTCATTCACAAGAGCAAGCTGCAAAAAACATCCACTAATTTTTTTTTATCAAATCCCGTGAGCTTAAAATACGGTTTAATGGCGAATTTTTTGGAAAAAAAGTTCCATAAAAAGAATCGATCAAACAATTTTGGACCGTTTGAATAGTTAGTCTAGCATCTAAAAATTCAACACACCTCTTCATCCTGGGAAATTTCATCCAAGCTTCGAACGAGACGACGACGACGACGTCAAACGACGAACACCACCTCCACCACCACCATCGCACATAACAAGGCGGTCAAATATCGATTCCTTAAAAAAAAACCAAAGCTGACCGAAACCCACTCGAGTGGCCAACTTCTTCTGACTCGTGGAGGCGACGATGGTGGCAACGGGCACAGTGGTCTGCGTCGGGTGGCTACCCGCCACTGCTCACGAAAAGAACAATTAATCCTCGCGATGAGGCCCATGAGCACGCACACCAAATCCCCCCCCCCCCCCCTTCCAACGATTGGGAAACGAATTGGTCTGCTCTATTTGCATTGCTAATTAGCACATATATAGACACACATACACACTCAACCAACAACAACAGGATCACGACGACGTCGACGACGTAACCTAGAAACCTCCGTGTATTTTGCGATTCTCGTTCCCCGTTCGGAGATTTCGGGGCCAACAAAACAAAAACCGACAACTTTCGGTGGCAACAACAACAACAACAATCATGGTCGTTTAAAAATATCCCGAGAATTGATTTTACCCACCCGGTTCGGGTTCAGGTGTGTTGGCATGTGGGTCCTAATTATAGAATGGAAACCTGCGGAAAGGATGCGGTACTTACCTTGAAGACTTTGAAGGAGGAGACCACATAGCTGGAGCCGTCCTCCAGCTCGTCGAGGGAGTACTTCCGGTCCCCGTCCATGGAGAAGATGTACCGGGCGCCCCGGGGAAGATCCATCCGCGCGGAGATCTTATCCAGGAGCGCCTCCAGTGTGCAAATGTCACGTCCGGGTTTGAAACGGAACTCGACCCCCGGGAAGAAGGGATCGCCATTCCGGTAGAACAGTACACGTCTGGCCTTCCAGAACGACAGGTTTGAATATCGTGATTGCGGATTGCCCCCGATGGTGCCGGGTACGCCCGGGTTGTGCGGCAATAAGCCGGACGGACCGGGAATGTTTTCGAGGGAAAGGTCGGTGCGCGAGGAAGATCGCGCCGCTATGCTTATGGCCGGATGCACCGGCGTAGTCTGTGGCTGTGAGGAAGATTGATCACTCTGATTGTCCATAGAAGGCGGCACTGGTGCCGCACCGGATCCTATGGGTTGAACGACGGTCCCCGAGGGACTTTGCACTCTACTGCTGGAAGTTACCTGTCGGCGTTGATTTGCACCCCAACCACCACGGCCACCACCACCGATTGCACCACCACCACTAGAGCCGATCTTACTACGATTCACCACCACGTTACTTGTTATCACCGGATTCACGTTCACGTTCCGAGGCACCGCAGGACCACTTTCGTCGTCGTCCGTTGGCGATAGGTTATTCTGAATTAACGCTTCACTGTCTGGCCGAGCCTTCCAGCCACCACCTTTACGTGGCTTTATTCCACCGAGAGCACGCGTAGGAGCGTTCGGATTCGTCGTAGGTTGCCGGATACTACCCGTTGGTCCATTACCAGTTGATTCTGCTGTTGGTCCTAGAGGATCGCCGTCCACTAGTGGACTGCCGTCAAAGTTTCCATTGCCATTGGTGTCCCGTATGGGCGTCGTGGGTTTATTGGCTGCTGCTGCTGCTCGCTTCAACGGCAAGGGTGACACCGATGCCTTGCTCTTGATTAACGGTTTTGGCTTCGGCAGCGGAGGCGGAGGCACTGGTTCACTTTCGTTGGCCTCCTTCTGACCGCTGCTATTATTATTGTTATTACTTTTATCAACCGCCTGTTGTTGTTGGGTCACAGCACCTAAATTCGCGGCAGCAATGGGAGCACCAAACGTTCCGTTACTTGGAGTTGTTTGTAAACCACTGACCATACTCGCCGGAACGTTCTCCTCCGAAGCCATTGTCAGTGGGCCACCGCCAGTAGTAATCGGTGCGCCTGTATTGGTGTTGCCTCCATCACTGTTGCCAGGATTGGGGGGCGTTTTCAAGGCTCGTTCGGCGTCTGCGCCACTTTCATTGGACATTATTAGAAAATTGTCGTTCGGGTGGTAGTCGACGTAGTTGTGGTGGTACTTCTCTCTCCGGCAAACCAACGACGGCGACTCACGATAGCCACCCCCGCCGTGCCACTCACGTACCTCACGTGCTGGGAGTTCTGGTTGTAGATCTAGCAAACCGCTGCTGCTGCCACGGCGGACGAATGCGGAACCGTGATAATGATGCTGTTGGCGGTAAGTCTCGACGCCACCCCTGCTGCTGAAGAATCGCTGCTTGTTGACATCGTAGGATCGAATCGGAACGTACGGTGGTGGTGCTGCCACCTGGTACTGATTAGCGGCATCTACCAGATCATCCTCCTCCTCATAGTACTCACTGCTCGAGACCGTCTCCGAAGCCGAGCTCTGGTCGACGGGGTTTTGAATTTTTGGTTGGGTGTTTTTATTTCGGGGGTGGGTGCCAAAGGGGGTGGGTTCGACACGCATATACATAGAACACGTTATTGTGGTTGTTTTATTTGATTTAATGAGTACAATTGAGAGTGGGGAAAAAGAGGGAAAGATTCGTAATTACCAGGGGCCATCACTTATCGGATGAAAAATTGTTCTCGTTCCGAATTTTGGATCGTTCTTTCCTCGCTAATTAGGACTATAATGCGAACACAACATTGAATTTACATGCAACATTCACACTCGGACGAAACACGCAACAAGAAGATATTTACTAGGTTAGGGTTAATATATTGGTGCGACATGTAAGGCTGATTGGAAATCGAAGTGGAATGGAAGTACTCGAGGTGCTGTGCTGTGAGAGGGAAAAAGTAGTGCATTTAGGCCAATGCCAGTGCGCTTATCTTGGTTTCGGCTAGCGGTGATTGGTTGATTTGTTGAATGATAGCTACAAGTGATGTTGAGAAGCTAATTTAATCATCAAAATCGTTAAATTTCGTTTATTAGTTATTTTGTCAGGGGCAGAGATTCATTTGGATGCAGGTTAATATTATCTGCGTGCAAAATTAATTATATCCTGTCAGTGCTGAAAATAGTCGTTTCGACCCAATGCGCTTAATTTGCCAACAACTCGTTCTAGAAGCTGATTTCAACAATAGCACTTATGAAGAAATTGTTATGTTTGATAATATTCATAAATTTGGTTCTAACCGTAAAACCTAAGACGTAAGAACGCAATATCTGAATATTCAAATGATATTCATCATTGAATATCATTTGAATATAACTGTGAAATTAACACATTCTATATTAGTGAGGCAAAGTTGCATAATTTGTCAAGAGCTACAATTTTGTCATACACCATATTTATAAATCCAGCGGTTGAACTAAATTATCGGTAAATTTATACATTTGCACGAAATTACTTTTTGAAATGTTTGAACACATGCTTTCATGCTGAAGACATTTTCTTATAGACGAATTTCACGCCAGCTCGTCTTCGTGGTTGGCAGCACCCTCTCAGAATCTAATGAAGCATTGTGGGTGTTTAGACTATGTCTTTTCAAGCAACTTTGCATACTTTGTTTTTTATTCAAAATTTATGTCGACTACCATTTAAAAATGGCCTTAGTTTTTTGATTGATTTCATGGGGAAAATGGTGATAGAGGTGACTGATAATTCTGAAAGAAACGCGGACGTCATATTTGAATCGTCTTTAAATGGATATGCATCAAGTGTCATCAAATTAGAAAATTCTAATTTTATAAAACTTGATGCATGTTCATTTAAAGATGATTCAAATATGACGTTATATGAATTTTAAAAATATTGTTTATGTCAATGCAAACTCATATGTTTTTGCTTGGTAAGGGTTTTATTTTATCGATTTTTTATATGTACATCTTCACGTATTAGTAATTAACATAGCTTCATATATTTAATTTATAAACCTTTCACATAAGAAGTGAGTTGCTTTGGATTATCCTTTGAATTAGAAAACCTGTTAACAGAAATTTGATTCTCTGAAATAGGTACAAAGCAATGAAGCTGTGTTACAGTTATTGTCTCTACGTGGCTATAGAACTCCTCAAGTTCTTCTGACATTTTTGCATACTGTTCAGCTGATACAAAGCAGAAATACAGTTTTTTATACTTATATTTGACTGCACACAAAGAATAATGATTATTAAAATTAAAAAAACCATTGCCAAAATTAAAAAGTTGCGTTGGTTCTTTTTCGTAGAAAGCGGTTTGCTTTCAAACCAACAACCTCCAAACCGCCAATTCAAAATTTGGCTGCTCTGTACATTTAAAAGTTGAAATTTTTAAAACGAATTGTAGAACTGTCAAATTGAAACCGCGGCATCGTTGAAAATAAAATCAAATTATTTTTATTCTTAAATGAACTTTCATCCAGAAAATGTCGTGTGATGAAAATAAAAGTATGCTATTTGGATTGAGATCAAAAATAGTTTTAACATTAAAAGTTTTCTTTTCAGATGAATTGTAGAACTGTTAAATCGAAACAGTGACATATTCGAAAATTAAAACCTATTTTTATTTCAATATGAGCTTATATCTAAAAAGTATCGTGCCATCAAAATAATGTTGTTTGGATTGAAATAAAAAAATAGTTTCAACATAAAAGTCTTTGTTTTCAGCTAAATTTTAATAATTTTCAGAGTGACCGGAGGTCGACGTCCTTCAATGTTGTCTATCCCGAGAGATCCATGTTGGACCACTTTCACCATCTCCCTCAAAGTACCTCTGGCATCTGATGCCGCTCGTAGTCACTTGTGACAAGGCTGCAAAAATAAAGTGGGCTTGTTATCAGTGACATGGCTTTTTTTTTTTTGTTTACACGAACCGATGAACGTGCTAGACATCAAAAATATTCCGTGTCAAGAATCACGGAGTATTTTATACCAATTTGCACATCGCGTACATTAGCGGACAGTAGCAACGAACAACGCGCTAAACACGGTTGCGGACAACAATAATGTAAACATTCCAAACGATGACGACGATGAGAACGACGACTTGCTTTGTGTTGGTGGATTTGACAGTTCTACAATTTTCATGGTAAAAGAACACACTTTTAAATTTACACACTGAACCGAAAAAATATACTCTCAAATCAAACGCATTACTTTCGTAGTAGATGATTTTACTTTTAATTTAATGAAAAATAATCCCTTTTCAGAGGTAAAGTGCCAAACTTTTAATAAAACAATATTCCTTTTTTTGTGTGTGTTCAACTGCCCAGTCATTTAGTTCTCGAGGAGTGTTGATTGTGTTTCCATAATCTTGAGCAAGGCTTGCTCTCTTTGCTATTCACTTGAGATTACCACCAATAGCATTACATGGACGTTTCCCATAAGACGATCCAATCCATATATGGACTTAAAATTGCACTTCAACCACCTGATTTAATTGTATTATTACTAAAGTTCAAAATATAAATAATTTAAAAATAAGTCCTTTCTAAATAGCAGACTTGATTTTTCAACCATTCAAAGACCCTTAAAAAATCCAAATTGTCATTTTAATTAAATTTAATTGGCTTCTATTATCTAAAAATTCGACATGGAAAATTTGTTATTAGAACAACTTTTTTCCCCTTAAAAGTGCCCATCTTGCAATGTATGGCAAGCTTTTAGAAAATTATATTGTCTTTATTAAAAAAAATCGTCTGATTCTTCAATAGCAATTTTTTGCAAATTGACTTTATATTTTAAAATATATTTTTTTTAGCGTGTAAGAATCGATTTTAAAATTTTTTAAATTTTTTCATAACAGGATGATTTTCTAAAAGTCACCCATGCATCAATTTTTTGTACTTTTTTCCTTTTTGAGTTCTGTTGATTTAAAAAAAAAATCGATCAAAAAACTTAAGCCCTTTTCAAATGGTAGTCTAGATAAATTTTGAAAAAAAAAACAAAGTATGCAAAGTTGCTTGAAAACACATAGTCCACCCACCCAAAAAGGTTAATTGGATTCTGAGAGGGTGCTGCCAATCACCAAGACGAGTTGGCGTGAAATTCGTCCATAGCGAGTTTTGAAAGTTTGGAAAGTTTCTGTATACGAATAAATTTGAAAACAAGTCGATTATTAGTAATGAGATTAAAATCTTGTTTGATAAAACAATATTGTATCTGATTTTAACTAAGTCGCAAATGATATGTAAGCATATATTTTTTTTAAGTATCTTTATAATATTAGCATTTATGCAGAATATTTAAGCGACGCAATTTACCAAGAAAAAGCAGGATGCGCTTCGTAAGTGTTTTGATTTCAATGCAAGATATTTTTCGATTTTTTTCAACATATATATGCATTGCAAATAGATCATCAGTTGTTGAAATTTGATAACATTTGTATGTCTTTAATTTTAATTGAGACCAAGATCGTGAATCTGAATATTTAGTTGTTGAGACAATAAGAAATAATAATGTCACGTTGAAAAGAAATAAAAGCTTGGAAATGAAGTTTCGTTTGAGTTTCACAAGAGTTGTTGTTTAAAAAACAATGGTAAAATTTTCTACTAAGCAATCAACGGAAGTTATTGATGATTCATTATAGATATACTATTAAAGCCGGTCCAGGTTATATTTCGGACACTTTTCTTCCAGTGTAGATTTTGAATTAATGCACGGAAGGCTCAAATGTTTCTCATAGCTAATTTTAAAAAATTGGAACGTTTCTGTATTCGAATAAATTTAATAAAAAAGCGATTATAAGCTATGGTATTAAAATCTGGTTTGATAAAAGAGCAGTTCCAAGCGAAACTGGCCATAAATTGTCGAAATTTGACACGGGCTACTTGGATTTGGATGAAATTTTGCAAACGTGTTCAGTATAACAGAATACGTATTTTGACATAAGGGTATATTGTTTGGACTCAAGATTAACTATTGAGAAAGGCTTATGTGTTTTTGATACAGCAGTTTTAAAAAAAACAGTAACAAGGAAATCGTTCGTTTTAGAGAAAAAATGTAGAAAAAATGGCAGGGAATCAAAATGTCTATTAAAAATTATACACTGAAACAAAAAAATGGCAGGCATTAAAAATGTCCCTGAAAAAAAATATACACAAAATTTGTTTATTAAATTAAATGTAAATTTAAATCTAAAATTCAAAATACGCTATTTTATTTTAAATTTTGATGGTAAAAATTGGACAAAAAAAATCATTGTGTTAGACAAAAAAAATGTTAAAAAAGTTTTCCTAATAGCAAGTTTTAGAAGTTTTTAATAAAATTAATTTATGTTCATCCAAAGAACTTTTCAATGCCAAAATATGATTTCCATCCATCCATCAAATTCGAATCGAATGTCGAAATTAAAAAAAAAGCGTATTTTGGGAATTTGAATTTCAAGTTCATATTACGATTTGTTCATGTATTTTTTTTAAGTGTATATTTTTTTCATGCACATTTTTATTCCCTGCCACCTTTTCTATAGAACGAACGATTTCCGAGATACTGCTTTTCTAAAATTATTGTATCAAGAACACATCAGCCCTTTTCAAAAGTTACTCTCGTATCAAAACGACCGTTTCATATTCCAAAATACTTATACTGTTATACCGAAAACGTTTGCAAAGAGCCGCTTAAAACAATATTGTATCTAAGTTAACTAAGTCGTAAATGATATGTAAACATATTTTTTTGAGCTTCTTTATAATAATTGCATTTGTACATAATATTTTAGCGACGCAATTTACCAAGAGGAAGCAGGCTGTGCTTGTAATTTTTTTGATTTTACCGCTCTTTTTTTTACTATTGTATATTGTATCTGCAGTGCATCATCTGTTGAATTTTAGAAACATTTTAAAGCCTAATTGAGACCGAGATCGTGAATTCACGTGTTGAGAGAATTGAAACTAATAATTTCAAGTTGAGGTGGAAGTTATTGATGATTGATTTTATAAATACTATTAGTTATCGATGATTCATGAAAGGGAAGGAAGGCTCAATCAGAGCACAATATTGAATCACTTTTTTTGTATAGGAAGAGTGGAATTTTAATCCCCCAGTGCTAAAATATTGTGGTTGAAAGGCGGGGTTTTCTCCCTGCACATTGTTGGATAATTATCTTATTCGGCCGGTTGGTGCAAACCAGGGTGGCCACACAATCTTAATATAAAAATTCCCGCATTTTTCCCGAATTTTTCCCGCATTTTTGCCTTATTTTCCCGACTGTTAAGATAAGTTAATATAAATTACTCGTAGCTAAATTTCTGAGCTCCCAAACTTTTTCCAGTTTGGTTTAATACCAGACAAATACGCATTTTTGTGCGACAAGATGAGCCAATTTTCAACAAATGTTGTCAAATTTGGCAGCTCCTTCTTGGAATGACCAATCAGTTCTAGCCAAAATTTGTCCAAACCATTTTCTTTTCTCTGGAATCCGGCAAACAACGTCAGACGGCATTGAGCACAGCTGCTCAAATTCTTCTTTCACCATGTGTTAACACCCTTACAAACGCAATTCGCCACCTCATGAAAGATAAGTTCATTTCTGGCACTGGCATGCGTAAAGCCTCATCTGTTACAGCCAGATCTTCTAAGGGCATCTTCAACGGTGGTTCAAATCGTGGTTTGAATTTATTTGTTTAGACCAAACGCAAAATCATCGCTGCACCGGTGTTTGTAAGTTTTGTTTTATACCGGATCTATTTTGCATCATTTCAGAACTTATATAAGCTTCTAAGTTTCTTACTGAACGCACTCTTTAAAAATTTAATTTAATAAACTTCGGAATATCTATGAAGATTGGAAGGAAATATCTATAATGAACATGCCAGAAGTTGATTAAACTTCTCGGCAGTTGAATAAAATATTTGGAAGTTTCCAGATAATCATGAAGTTTGCTCGAGAAGAGAAATGGTGGAACTTTAGAGAAGTTCATTGAATTGCCGAAAAATTATTAACGGTTCTGGAAACTTGGTTGAACTTCCAAAAAGTTAGCTGATCATCCATGTAATAGGAACAACTTTCTGGAAATGGCGGGAACTTAGAAAATCAGATTTTGCTTCCCAGAAGTTGTTTTAACTTCCAGCAGGTGTAAAGCAGAATATCACAAATATTTTAATAATTTACGAGAAATTGACAAAACAATCTTGGTAGTCGTGGAATTTCTGTGAAATAGTTAGCATTACCGAGGTGTTGTAAAACCGTACAAGAACTTTTTATGATTTCCAAGATTGTGAATAGGTGCAAATTCTATAAAATTGATTAAAAAGTGGTTGGTTTCTTTATTCTCGTTTTGGTTGGGTTTGAAAAATTATCGAGTAGTAAGAAGTATAAGTTCTTCTTAAGACTTTAATACCCTGAATTTTTGGGATGTTTTCGGAACGATTGAAAAGTTTCTCGATCACCCTGAAGTTCTAGGAAGCTCCCCAAACTTATGGAAAAATCCTTTGAATGTTTCCTAAACTTTTTGAATGCTCAAAAAATCAAGTTTCCAGTTTATCTGGGACGTTTTCTGAAATTCTTAGGGGAAAGTTTTCTGAAATTCTTGAGGAAGCTTTCTGAAATTCTTGGAAGATCTCAGGAGTACTGGGAAATTTCCTGAATTGCTGAGTCCCTTGAGCATTTGGGAGTTTTTTCGAGCTTTTGGAAATTTCTGAATTTCTGGGACGTTTTCTGAATGTCTGAGATGTTTGCTGACCTTTTGGAACGTTTCCTGATCTTTGGGGGGGTTCCATAATCTTTGTGAGCATTTCCTGAAGTTCTGAGAAGTTTTTTGAATTCATGAGAAACTCTGAACTTCAAGGAAGTTTTTTGAACTCCTACATGTTCGCTGTATATGTCTAGCAAGTTTCATGAAATTCTAAGAAGTTCACTAAGCCTCTAAGAAGATACGCAAACTTTTGGGAAGTTCCCTGATATTTTGGAAAGTTCCCTGAACACCTTGAGTAGATCTATGAACTTCTGAAAAATACCCAAAATAATCTGATAAGTTTTCTAAACTTCTGGATAGTTACCTGAACTTCTGTGAAGAACCTTTTACTTTTGGAAACTTCCCTGAACTCATGGTAAGCTCCCTGAATTTATGGACAATTCCCTGAATTTCTAGGAAACAATCTGAATTTCAGGAAAATTGACTGAACTTCTAGGAAGAACCCTTAATTTCTGGAAAGCTCCTGATTATCTGGAAAGTTCTATGATTTTATGGGATGTTCCTTTGACATCAGGGAGAATAGCTAAACCTCAGGAAAGTCTAAATCAAATCTAAGAAGTATACCGAGCTTCTGATAAGTTCCATGAGTTTGTAAGTGCACTGATTTTATTATTTCGTACTTTTGGGAAGTATTTTTGTCCATCAGTTTCTTCACCTTTTCCGATATTGAGGGACGTAAATACTGCGAGACGTAAGTCTTAAGGACAGATTTGCAAAAATTCCTCAGGGTCACCAACCCCCAAATTTTCGTCGAGAGAACTAGCTGAGGACATACGCCAACTTCCGTTAGGCTGCAGTGCACATATGTCACACTAAGGCCAACATATCCAGCTGCATCGCAACAGCTGGAAAAAAGTCATCAGTTGACTCTAGTTGTCGCATAATGTCTAGGATCATATCCCTTGGCGCTATATATCACTATCAGCACTATCTAATATCGTTTAAATGAGATGAGTGCATTCACACCACTCAACCAATCCATGGCAAAAAGTTTGCGAAAAATCCTCAGTCTCTGAAAAAACAAAACTTCTGATCTCTGGATGTTGTATGATTGACAAGATGATGTGTGTTGGTGGGTTTAACAACAAGAAATACTACACCGGTGCGCGAACGCAAAGTTGGTCTGTTTTAGCAGGTTCTTTTTAAGTTTGCTGATGCAACTATGAAGATGTTAAAATAGACCACCGCTGAAGATGCTCTAAGCGGTACATTTTGAACAGGCTGAACAATGAGATCGGTGGACCGAATAAATGACAAAAACGCTATTCCAATCATTTGAAAAAGGTGTAAGTATGGTTTCATATGACAAAAATTCCCGATATCTTTTGAAATTCCCGCCTTTTTCCCGCATATTTCCCGATGATTTTGGATTCCCGCATTTCCCGATTTTCCCGAGTCTGTGGCCACCCTGGTGCAAACCCACCGATGAAATGAATAGATCATTGCACCAGAATCACACGGTGTTAGAGTTTGGACCGCTTCAACGAAATTTTTCATTGGCTTTTTCCGGATTCTGTACGATTAGATTCGGAAATGATGTAAAAATAAGCACTAGGTGTCTGTTTTTCAGCGAAGTTTAATTCAATCGCAACAAATTCTGAGCACAAAATATCAAACCGATCTTACCAATATTTTAAGTCCACATAAACAAGCTCCCTGAACTGTCAAAACTGCATTGATGACGCCTTCGTGCAATGATCTATCATAGACTAACTCTAAGACCAGTAGGTCCCATACAAAAACGATTTTTTTCTTGGCTCAGTCGGTACTAGCACATCGGTCCCAAGCTTAATAATGCGCCCCTCATAATGAACTCACACGAACACACTCTCAAATATTCTGTCAAAATAACACAGCAAATCAAAACAAAGGCGCAAATATGTACAGGAAGGTGCTGACTTCAAGGTGTATTTCGGTCGAGGGTTCTACAACAGTGAACCAATTTCAAATCCGCCTGGTTGCATATTGATTGTTGGATCTATGGACGCGACTGTGAATAGAATGAACGTCGATGAATAGTGTGTTATTGTTATCGTTGGTAATCGAGACCTAACGAACACAAGTGGTTGTTATTCACTTCGGTTAAGGAAGCCCGCGAAAGTTAAAGTGGTGACGAGAATAATAAAGGGCGATACGGTCAAAATTTGGTCAATATCAACTTGACGTATTTCTTTCAATTTTGCATTTAAAAAATTTGAACACCCCTCATTTTGAAGGTGTGTGTGTGTAGAATGTTGCTCTTATTTTGATTTTGGAATTCACTCTTCAGTTGTCAAAATGCCGTCCAAGCAAGAAGAGCAGCGTATCAAAATTTTGCTCGCGCATCGCGAAAATCCGAGCTACTCGCACGCAAAGTTGGCAAAATCGCTAAAAGTTGCCTAATCAACCGTTACAAATGTAATTAAAGTGTTTGGGGAACGTTTGTCGACAGCCAGGAAGTCTGGATCGGGGAAATCGAAAACCGGAAGCCGCTGAGACGACAAAGAGAGTTGCCGGTAGTTTCAAGCGAAACCCTAACCTATCTCTCCGAGATGCCGCAAATAAGCTGGGTGTATCGTCTACAACCGTGCATCGAGCCAAAAAACGAGCCGGACTATCGACTTACAAGAAGGTAGTGACTCCAAATCGCGATGATAAACAAAATACGACGGCCAAAGCGCGATCCGGAGGCTGTACACGACGATGCTGACGAAGTTTGACTGCGTGGTAATGGACGACGAAACCTACGTCAAAGCCGACTACAAGCAGCTTCCGGGACAGGAGTTTTATACGGCAAAAGGAAGGGAAATGGTAGCAGATATTTTCAAGCACACGAAACTGTCAAAGTTCGCAAAGAAATATCTGGTTTGGCAAGCCACAGGTACAGATGGCTTGCCAAACCTGTGGCTTGAAAAGCAGCATTTTCATAGCTTCCGGGACTGTCAACCAAGAAATTTACGTGAAAGAGTGTTTGAATAAACGTCTGCTGCCTTTCCTGAAGAAACACGGTTGTTCCGTACTGTTTTGGCCGGATTTGGCATCTTGCCATTACGGTAAAAAGGCCATGGAATGGTACGCCGCCAACAACGTGCAGGTGGTTCCCAAGGACAAGAACCCTCCCAACACGCCAGAGCTCCGCCCAATTGAGAAATACTGGGCTATTGTCAAGCGGAACCTAAAGAAGACCAAAAAAACTGCTAAGGACGAGCAGCAGTTCAAGGCAAACTGGCTTTCTGCGGCGAAGAAGGTGGACAAGGTGGCTGTACAAAATCTGATGGCAGGGGTCAAGCGTAAGGCCCGGCAATTCGGATTTGGAAAAAGCGGAAGCCTAACTGAATATTTTTCCTGAATTTTATACTAATTGAACTTGAAAAAGAAATTTAATTTGATTTTTTAAATAAACGATTTCACCGATTTACACGCGTTTTCCCTTGACCAAATTTTGACCGTATCACCCTTTATAAGGAAGTAGAAGTGCAGTGATTTGTACCGACTACTTGAAACCTCTCAAACAGGATCTTAAGAATGGCGAGTGCGAATCGGAAGAGAATTGCTTGAAAAATTCGATTAGATGAGAACTCGACTGGGAACTTGCCCGTCGTCAATAATGCCGCCATATTGGACCTTTCCGCGAACCAATGGCCGTTGCCGACAGGAATGTGGTATATGTCGGATATTGTATTGCAGTTGCTGTTCTGCCTTAGGTTTAGTTGGGTTACCTGCACTATGGTTAACATCGTTGATTACCCTGTAGGGCACTCAGGACCTCCCGGGACGTGCTTGTTGTTTGGTTTCCCACAGAACGTCATGCACTTGGGCGCTCCTTGCAGTCCCGAGCCTTATAACCTATTCCTCCGCACCTAGTGCATGGTTCTCTTCTGTCTGGACCCTTGCACTCCCATAACATATGTCCGCTCTCGAGGCACTTGGTGCACACTTTGTACTCAAACGGACCAACCCACTTTGAGTTTGGCCATTTTTGGGACCTAGGACTTGAGTTCCAAGTGGACCATTTCGCAGCCATATGCACTGAAAATTAATTTTCATTTATATTACGAAATCGATGGTAGGACTAACGAATCTATTCGTTGTTTTCTGCAACGAAACTGATTTGTACCTTTAAAGAAGCTTCCTGCGTATTTAATGCCACACGCACAACTGTCAAAGCACGAAGCATTTGTTCACACAGAAATAACATTCGTGCATTGTACGAAAACAATACAAAGAGCTACGAGTAACTTGGTACCAATAAAAAAGAAACGTCTCTCTGGTGGTGCATGAACGACAGACAGATCTACTTTATCGGCTCAAAATGTAATTGAAAAAAAAAAGCACCACGAGGGTTCGAGGTTTAATTTTTTAATGTTTCTGACATGCATTGAAAAGTTATCTTCGTGAAGTAGCTTTCACGCGTTTCATAAACATGGATTTTGTACATAGAACAAATGTCTCGTATATTGTATGAAACATGCATAATGCTTTTAATCTGGCGAAATTTATCATTACACCTTCTTGTAAAATGCACGAAATGAATTTCGTGAAGACCAGCCAATCGCTGTTTCTCGTTTATACCACACTCATGCATGATGGTGTTGCTGTTGGTATGGGCGGGAATAACTTATCTATTCCAAAATAAAAAAAATAGAGCGCTGTCGAGAGCTATAAATTCATGCTCATTAATCAAGCTAGTTCTCACGAGTCAGCATGGCCTAGTGAGATCAACCACGGATTCAGAATCAGCTCTTTCAAAAAATTCAGGTTTGAATCCCATGTCAGAAACATTAAAAATACTCGGGACACTCTCCAAGTGGTTGCTCTTTTGTCAATTACATTTCGAGTCGATAAAGTAGATCTGTCAGTCGTTCATGCAACCAGCAGAGGGACGTTTCTTTTTAATTTGTGACCAAATATTCGTAGCTCTTTGTATTGTTTACGTACAATTTACGAATGTTCTTTCTGTGTCAACAAAAGCTTCGTGCTTTTGACAGTTGCACGGGTGCAATAATTACGAATGAACCTTCATTATAAATACAAATCAGTTTTGTTGCAGAAAACAACGAATGGATTTGTGAGTATTACCTTCGATTATGTAGTATAAACTAAAATTAACTTTCAGTGTGGGTTTCCATCCTATATTTTAAGGAAGAGCTATTATTGAGTCCGTGGTTCATCTCACTAAACCATGTTGACTCTTGAGATGTTACTTGATTATTGTGCATGAGGTTCTCACTCTCGACAGCGCTTTCATTTCTATTTTGGGATAAATTAATGATTTCCCGCCATCCCAGCAGGAACATCAACACTTATGAGTACGCTCGAAGAGAAGCAGCGATTGGCTGGTCTTCACAAAATTCATTTAGTGCATTGTACAAAAATTGTGTAATGATAGCTTTTTGTTTGATGACAAGCCATATGAATGTTTCATACAATTTACGAGACATTTGTTTTATGTACAAAATCCATGTTTACGAAACGTGTGAAAGCTAATCTACGAAAATAAATTTTCAGTGAAGACTGAATCGGCAATCGAACCTGGCCTTCTCTAGCATGGCCTTTCTCTGTAGATGTTGCTTAGCCAAATTAGCTATCCCAAAAATCAGGGTTAAAGTAATTCCTCACCATTAGCTCACCAATTTTACGTATAGTCACTAGATTCATAGTCTGACGGATACAACGACGGGAGCCAATTTGAACTGTCAGTTGGCGGAGCCAATCGAGCATATCTCGAGTAATTTATGTTAAGGGCCTAAATTCCATTTGTAAACAATGATTTAAACGTTGATTTCTTACGAATTACGAGAATCCCACCATATCCTGCTAGTCCATATGGTAGAACTAACATTCTTCTACCAAATGCTGCTTTCATGTCACGAGAGTGATTTAAGATTCAAGAGAAATCGATATTTAAATTCACTGTTAACAAATGGAATTTAGGCCCTTAACATGAATTACTTGAGACATGCTCGATTGGCTCCGCCAAGTGACAGTTCAAATTGGCTCCCGTCGTTGTATCCGCCAGACTATGAATCTAGTGACTATAATTTTACGGATCTTAAATTCGAAACCGTAAAGAAACGTTACATTTCCCCGTTGGGTGTAGAAAATATAGTTACTACCTCTGATAAAATTACCGTCGCCCAAAAGCAAAAACCGTACCGAATCCTAATTACCACAGTCACCGGCTTTCTCGATGTGCTGCAGTGGACCACACCGTTCAATTTGCATAAATTATCAACCCCATTCTCAAGCCACCCTCCGTAGTAAGTAAGGCGAATTTCCTCCGGTGACTCAAAACGTAATATTTTATAATGTTTTTTTTTCTGGCGGCGAAAGTGTGACGGACATTGCGTGCGTGCGATTCGGAAACTTGGCGATGGTGGCCCTAATTTAAATATTTCGTTCGTTCGTGACATCTGAAGGTAGCTGTAGCCAAACTGCCTTAATCCTTCTTGCATGCTCTCAGCCCGCAATAGAACACATTGTAACGGGGAAAATGCTTTGAAAGCCGAAAAAGCTCCGTTTTGCACAACAAATGGAAACTTAAATGTTTGAAAAGTAATTCCAATTTCAATTTCTTCCCCCGCTTTGAGGTTGTGTCCCAGTTTTCCATAACCGGATTGGCTTACATTTCACCGGAATCAAGATAAGCGCTGTGCTGGACTACTGGCCGTCGGTTCCAAGGCGTGATGGAAAATTATGATGAACGTGCATCCAACCAATCCACACAAAAAACCGCTCCATAGCAATAAGTCACAGCTAGTAGGAGTGCTGCATGTTAATGTGTATGTGAACAGAAAAAGTGCAATGGAAAGCGAGGCAAGGCCATTTTCAGTCGAGATAAAAGCTTTGCAGTTCACTGTAATCAGCAGGCGAAGACGTCGTTTGAAATTGCTTCTTTTTTGGGACGTGTTGGCTAGTAGTGCTATCGATAAGTCACGAAGGAAATATGTGGTTAAACGTTTTTCCTAACCGCGGTTAGAACTGTTCGAGGCACACTACCGGATGAAATGGTTGGACATGGGTATAAATGCCAACGTGGGTTCGAAACCGTTCGAACGGCAGTGTTCAGCGTACATCAGCAATCTTTATCGCATTGGTTGATGTTTTAATTGGCGCCGGGAAAAGTCAGAGCCCCAATGGTGAAGCAGTGAAGTAATAATTTAAATTTGAATTTAATTTTTCTCTAATGGGCTCTAATTAGTTTTTCTCGTTTCGAGGAATGTTGAAGACGTTTTTTTTTGTGTGTGCTTTTGACGTTCTCACTTCACCTAACTTTGGCTCGGTTTGCTGCGATCGAAGACCATTTGGAGAAAAGCTGAGTCAGAGTGATGTTGGTAGAAGTTGGGAGTGTTTTCCTGAATGCATTTTTTTGTGGAAATTTCCAGCATGTTAATATAATTTCTTTTGCATTGGTCATTTTGTTTCTTTATTATGAATTAATTAGCCTGCCACATGGGAGATTTATATTCAATCTTTGAAAATAGAATAAGAAATGAGTTTGAATAAATAAAACATTCAAAATTATTTGTTCGTTGAGAGTAAGATTTTGTAGAATAAAGTTAGTCAAAGGAACAAGAAAAACATATAAACCAATTCGAGCCTATTACAAAAATTGCTCTAATATGCGTCAATCATCAAAACAGAAATGTATGTTCATCTTCAATCCAGTTTCCATTGGCCGACAATTTAATTCCTCAAGGACACATTTAAAATTTATAGTCATAACATGCTTTTGTTAATATTAATCTGTCAGAAGATTTTGAAAACAAATTATGGAAAATACGACCATTTAGGGAAATGAGAACCATGGCTTGCGAGTTACTTTGCTCAGTCTTGGTAAAAATCATGTTAATTAGGTTCAAAACCGTGGATTTTCAGGCAACATAACATTGACTACCTATAAGTTCCATACGAAAATCAAATGATAAATCGTGACAACAAACGTAACCAGAAGAATAAACGTTCGATTTTCGAAATGCTTCGATATCCATTTATGTAAACAGGTTCATTTTTAATAGGAATTTCGAAAAGTCAGAAATGAAATTCAATAAACCGCAATAAATATCAATTGCCCGTCGGGATCGGAAAATAAGCAAGAGCAACATTGCTCAACATTGCTAGCATCTATTCTTCTGGGACGATAATGACAGCCCTTGTTGTTCCATGTTCACATTAGGATTCAAAATCACTTAATAATAAAAAAAATCACCACAAGAGATGATATTCAGATTTCGTGTAGTGAAATTCATGCTTACGAATTGATAATCAAAACAACAGTGAGAGCAGATTTTCGACCCGCACTTAGAAACAACTTCATTTGTTCCAGCAAACAAAATTCAATTGGCATAGAAGTGACAGCCGTAACCATGAAAACCGGGCAAGTTAACATCATCATTACACTGGGATAAAATCATATTCACTTCTTATGAATATTTTATGCAAATCCAAGGCATTGACTTTGATTGACTTCTTGGACAGTCCTTTCTCTTTTACAAAAGTCAATGTCAATCTGGATAAATTGAATCGATAATCATGAAAATTTTGATCCTAAGGATTTTTGGATCTAATGGACAGTCCTCCAAAACTTCTTGTAAGTAATTTGAAACTTCTCTGAAGCTCTCCAGAACTTCTGGTAAGCAAGGATTGGGGCCATTTACTTTGAGTCATTTATATTCATTTGCCGAAAGCTTGTTCCAGAGAATGAATAACAAAATATTGCGGAATGAGAGATTATATTCGTCATAATATTCTAGAATGAAATAATCAGGAATCATTAAGTCCTCCGGGACTTTTTGAAAGTCCACCGGGACTTCTTGGAAATCCTCCGGGACTTCTTGGAAGCCCTCCAAGACTTCTTGAAAGTCATCCGGTGCTTTTTTGAAGTCCTTCGGAACTTCTTGGAAGTCATCCAGGACTTCGGGGAATTACTCCATCATTTATGCAAGTCCATCTGGGATTGTCGTACAGTCTTTGCTAACTTCTTGAACAGTCCTTCGGAACTTCTTGGAATTCCTCTGACTCTTCATGAGAGAATTCTGAAGCTTCTTAAAGTTCCTCCAATATATCTTGGAAGTCCTTGGAAGTTCGGCAAACACGAGCAGCAATCTTAAGATACTAAACCCCGATCGAAACTTGTCTTCCAGAGTGAACTTGAAAAATTCTTGGACTTTTTGGAAGTCCTGTGAGAGTAAAAATGTCGTAGGATGTGGAAAACCTACTGATAATTTATGTTCTCAATCATGAAGGTCTTCCGAGTCTTCACAAAAGTCCTCAGCCTTATTTGTATGTCACTGATTGGAAGCCTTCCCGTGAAGAAATATTTCAGAAGTCCGCTGTAAAAACCTTATAAGCCATTTGGAACTAGTCAATTTTCTCCGTGGATTATACCAATGTTTTGAGGATTCTTTGATATTCTACTAATATGCTGGATAATTTGTATACCCAATGAAGTTTCGAAGTTTGTATATGTATATAGAAAATTATTGTTTATTTGAGAAGACTTTAATTGCTATGCCTAAAAAACTATGTCTAAAGCTCCAAAAACATTTTAGAAGATTCTAAAAACTTTTTGGAACACTCTTAAAAATTCTAAATATTGAATCTTCTTAAAAATTTGATGTCCGAAAACTTTTAGAAAATCAAAATCATCTTAAAAATCTTTATTTTATTAAAAGGGTCAACTTAAATCTTCAAACTAAGTTTAGTGAATATTGTCATATGGTCCGTGGTCCGCCGTGCGGCGCAGCTTAGTCGTTATGCTGGAACATGACCGTTGGACGGCAGCCACATCGATTTTTCGGATGCAGCTTTTGATCCTGTTGGTAAGTTGCTTGGTGTTCTTGGCCTTCCAATTATCCTTGTATACCATGGAGCTCAAAAGACCGAAGAAATCCTCGATAGGACGGCACTGTGGCAAATTTGTCGGATTCCGGTCTTTTGGGACATATGGTATATTTTGGCTCTCCAAAAACGTTAGCGTTTTTTTGCGTAGTGCGATGATGCCTTGTCCGGCCAAAACACGTATTTGCCATCCGAGTGATGTTGTTTAAGAAATGGGATGAGTATTTTCTGCAAACACTCTCTTTGGTACACCTCCTGGTTGATGGCCAAACCGCTTGGTTTGAACCACGGCTTCGAAATACCCTTATCGGATATTACGATGTATAACATAACCTTCGATTCAAATTTGTGCTTGAACTTATACATTACTTTTGGAGGAGTAGTAGATTTGTCCTTAGTGTAGAATCGGTCGTTTCCCGGTATCTGAGACTTCGAAAGAGGAAAGTAGCTTTCGTCGTCCAGAACGAAAGATTTTCCGCCGTAATTCCGAGTCATCCAGCGGCATTGGGATTTCACGGTTTGAATCTGCTCATCTGTGTACTCTGGGGATCTGGTTTTCTTTCTACACACTACTCCTTCTTTCTTTAGCGTCTTGCAGATGAGTGACTTCGAACAATGGAACTTTCGGGCTGCTTCCCGTTGACTTACCGAATCCTTGTTGTTGAACATGCTGCGCAGCGAGCGGAGCGTTTTCTCATTCATTATTTTCGCTGGACGGCCGCAACCTTTCTTCCGGGTTACTCTCATGCATGCCAGGATACGGTATACGGTGGATATCGGAACTTTTTCACGACAAAAATGGTCCACCGTGTATTTTTTTCCACGATCTTCGTTCGCTTGAAAGAATTGTACAACGCGCGCGCGCAGTTCTTCCTGTTTCGACGGCATGCTGAACACGACTGAACATGTTAGAGTGAAATAAGAGTGTATGAAAATTTTCTGGAGAGTGCAACGATTCATTCATCTAAAGTGACATTTCTATGCGGCCGTTTTTGTTCTGATGGAAAAGTATTGAAATCATTCTCATTTTTTAGTGGACACCCGTTAGTTTTGGCTTTTTGGAATATTCCAAATTGTACTTGGAATGCTCAGAAGCACTCTCAAGAATTCTAAATTTTAAATCTTTTTAAAAATTGGAACCCTTTTTAAAAATTGGAAATCTTTTGGAAGTTTAATAACATCTTGAATGACCATAGACTTCTGGAAAACCTTTCTTAACTTTTAAAAAGATTACAAACACTTTTTCAAGCACTTAGAAGACAACTTGAAATGCTCCAATAACATTTTGGGGTAGTCCAAATCGTTTTAGAAACACTTCAAAGACTTTTTCAAACAATTTAAATAAATTGTTAATAAAAATTCATAGACAAGCACAAAAGCTTCTTTCTTCAAAAGTTTTTGAAAGTTCAAAGTTTGAAAATACTGCTAAGAAAGCTTCTCAGAACAATAACAATATTTGCGGAACACTCTTAATAGTACTTGGAAACTTCGAAGACTTTCTGGAAAATTCCAAAGATTTGTTTCTACACTCCGAAGACTTCATGGGATACCCGCAAGAGCCCCAAAAGAATCAAAAACTCTCCATCCGAGCTGTTGCAAAGAAGCTGGAAGTGACACCTTCAACCGTGTATAGCTGGACTCTCGACTTACAAGAAAGTGGTAACTCCAAATCGCGACGATATACAAAATACGTCAAAGCACCATCGCGAAAATTGTACACGACGATGCTGACGAAGTTTGATTGCGTGGTACAGGACGATGAAACTTACGACAAGGCATAATTTTCTACGGCAACCGGACGGGGAAAGGTGGCAGATAATTTCAAGGAAATTAAACTGTCAAAGTTCGCGACGAAATATCTGGTGTGGCAGGCCATCTGTTCTTGTGACTTGAAGAGGAACGTACACATAGCGACCGGAACCGTCAACCAGGAAATTTATCTGAGCGAGTGCCTACAAAAACGTCTACTGCCTTTCCTGAAGCGACACTATTTTTCCGTTCTATTTTGGCCAGATTTGTCATCTTGCCATTACGGAAAAAATGCCATGGAGTGGTATGCTGCCAACAATATTCAAGTGGTGCCCAAGAACAAGAACCCTCCCAACACGCCAGAGCTCCACCCAATCGAACAATATTGGGCCATCGTCGAACGGAACCTTAAGAAGACTCAAAAAGCTGTTGTGAGCGAGAAACCGTTCAAGGCAAACTGAAGTTCTGCGGCGAATAAAGTGGACAAGAAGACTGTACAAAATCTTATGGCAAGTGTTAAACGAAAGACCCGGCAATTCGCATTCGGTAAAAAGGAAGCTTAGCTGGATATTTCTCCTGTAATTCTGTGATAACTGAACTTGAACAAGAAAAAGAATTTGACTTATTAATAACAACTTTGATCGACTCACACACATTACTGATTGACCAAATTTTGACCAGAACACCCTTTATCCCACAAATAGGGGCAGGATTTGAAGCTAAAGTTTGACTTTATTGCAGAGGGGTAATAGTTAATATTGACAAATTTCAGGCAATCATTGAAAAAGAAAGATTGGAAGGAGTATTGCTAGTCAATTTTGGATAATTAAAAGCTTTTTGAACGCCTCTGGATGTGTTTTAGCGGTTGTAAGTAAGTTTGGAGAATTATTTTATAAAACTAAGGAACAGCCTGATATATATTCGGAGGCATTCATTGTCGTTGTTTCGTTGTAATTCAACCAATATGAATTAATTTTTAAATTTGTTTCACAAATATTCATTTATTTTTCTCATTTACAGACTAACCAAATTTGTCATTCAAAAAAGGTTTTTTTATTTAATGAATAAAAAAGAAGGTAGGTTTGTAGTAAAGAATGGGTGAACACTAAAAAGAAATCATGCGAATGATTAAGGCAGTGATGAAATAATTGATGTATAATTCTTTCATAAAGGAGACTTTCAGATTCGAGCTGGTTCATCTCCCGTCGTAGTCACTTTGACATTAAAAGTGGGATACTGTATCACAGCACAACTTATGGACTGAATTTACATTAAATTGGAACTTGATACTCATAAACCGGACTGTGAAAGTTTGAATGCGAAATGCAAAACACAAAGAAAAGGCAATTGATATGATTATGAGATGACAGCTGAAAAGGCATACACTCCCGTTTCATTTTACTCAATTTTTGAGTACAATTGTATACTATCTTTTTGTCTCACACGGAAATGTTACTCAATTTTCGTAAAAAGTGGATCTACTAAAAAAATTAGTTGATCCATTTTAACGAAATTGAGTAACATTTCCGTGAGAGAAAAAGAGTTGTACAGTTGTACTCAAAAATTGCGTAAAGTGAAACGGGAGTGTTCAACTAAAGATCAATCAACCAAAAACGCCTCAACCAAAGCACGGAAGCACTGAAACAAAGCAACATGCTGAACTATCATGCAAACCGCTACGCAATACTTACATAGAAATATGGCATTTATGCAGTCTCTACACTGAGAAAAATCGCTCTACTCTAGTACTACAGCCAGCATCGAAAATGTCAGCGGCCTTCGCCGTCGCATGCACTACCATCTACCGAAAAATACACAAAACTTTGAAAAGCCTCAAATCGGTTACTTAATTTACTCTACAATAACGGGCACACGGACACGGGACGGAAACAAAAGATCCTGCATATGTGAATAGTTTATTCTTTTTTGTTTTTCTTTTGGATTTATTTACCACTTTCCGTGAGCACATTTTACCGAGTCCCTGCTGGTGGCGGTGGTGATTGTACTGGTGCATTTTCCAATTCAGAACAATGGAGGCCAATTTCGGTGCGGGTGAATTTTGCTGTACAGGAATTTTGCACGTCGGCTCGATTTGAGATTGCTTTTGATAGAGGATTTCGGATGGTTTTGTCTTTCGTTTTGGGTTTTTGTTTTTTTAGTGTAGGAGAAATTTACATTTTGTGCATTTGTAATTTTTGAATGTTTGTACAGTTTTGTAGGATTCTAGCTAAACAATTCTCCGGATAATTTGGATCATTTTTTACACATCAGATTCTCGAACCTTGTTCCGGTAGTGATGGAGAATTATTTCGATTTAATCTTACAGGGTGAAATTGAGGACAATGGTTGTTACAAGTAGATGAAAAATATTTACAGAAAACATTTCTTGCCACACAGCGTCTGAAATAGATGAGCACACACACACGCGACTGGATGAGAGATAGAGAATGGTCGAGTTCAGGACAGGAGCTGGTGAATAATTACATTCTACGAACTAACCTTGTTGCGGCGTCAGTTTTCGATCAGACGACGATCAATCACAAATTCATACCACTCACTGAACGAAAATGTCTTTTCAGGTAAACTTTTCCTTGGAAATTCTCTCGCAAACACCCAACACAGTTCGCCAGTGTTTCTACTGCAGAACAAAGGAACGACAAGCACGCTATTTCACGACAAACATTTACTTTATATACATAGGAGAGTTTGCTCTAACTTGTTACATTTTTATGGAGACACTCGGTGCATAAATTATCGCCACACGCTTATCCCGGTGAAGGGGGTGGATTGTTTTTTTTCTCTTCGCCAAAGCTCTCACCTTTTTCTGCTGATTCTGCTGCTAACTTCACGCAATCTGGAAAATGTTTGTCACGCGGCTCAATACACTGTAAGAAAAATGGCGAACCTTGTTTGTCATGATCCAATCTCCAGAGGAAAAGTCAAGTAATAACACATGAGCTTTTTCGTACAGTGTATTCACTTTTTATCGCACTAGCCAAATCACAGAAAATGTCCTCATTTGGTTTCATTGGTCATAGCCTGCTTCACGGCAGCAATTTTTCGCACAACCTGTCTCTCAGTCAACTAGAAACCATGGAAACGACGTTGAAAGCGCTGCTGCTACCAAATCGGTAAGTCAGTTAGATTTGCTTCGCAAAACGTGTACACCTCCGTCTCGGCCGGACGGACAATGGTCGCGGTCTTGGCCACGAGTCTAAACTGGGCTCCTGCAAGGATAGTTATGACTGTGGAAAACCCCGATTCAGACACATAAATCGTCCGCCGGACATGTACTATGCCGGTACTTGGCTGCGCTGGCCGGTAAATATAAGACGGCCGGGTACCAACACTGATGCGCTTTCCAATTTGCATAATGTTATGTAGTTAAAGTATATGCACTCAGATTGAATTACGGTGCGTCTCCATTTCAGAAATCGTGTTGTGGAGTTATTCTAAATTTACACACAATTAACCCTATTGTGCCCGGAACGCAACGACAATCAAGGCTAACCGTGCTGATTGAGGTTAATGAGCAATTATCAAACTATCAAGATCTGTTTTATTTTAGTTTGACCACGCTTTGGCAGAAAATTGCTCTCGCACGATCGTTGCCGTCCAACCCGTCACTGCACTGTCAGTGTTGGTTGGCCATTATGATTGATGGGGAAAGTTTATTCTATCATCATTACCGTTTACATGCAACGGTCATTACGTAGATAACATCCACGTAGGCGGGGGATTATGGAATATCCGTTTTTTCTTCGGAGCGATATTGGTTTAAGGTAGGGTCGGAAACCCGTCAGATAAGAGGTCAACGATAGGCGAAATCGTTCGTGATTGCACAAAAAAAAGTGGATGGGAGTAAACACGAGCGATAGACCTAATGATCTTACGTGATTCATGGGGCAATATGTTCACATTAAACAGAAATGCAGCTTCTGTTTTTCTTTATCTCAGTTTAAGGTGAAACAGCACGTCGTGCTGTTCTCCCTGTATGTTGTGAGTTTTTTTACCTAGATATTTTAGATTTTTAGTGGATCAATATCCCTCAAAATGTATTGGTATCTATGCACACATAATAATACACTTTCAAATCCATGTCTGTCGCAGAAATAGATATCTCCAAATAATAATATGGTGGCTACCGTGCACCGTTTTCGATATATTCTCGTACACTTTTTCTTTTCGATAGGTTCGTCTAACTACACCACAGATGTTGCGAAAGTAATGGTGTAATTCTTCTCTCGGGAAGGGATGCCACATAAACAGATTTATCTAGTAATCATACAGATTTTTTGCAGATTCCGGATACAGAATTCTGTATGTACACAGAAAAATAAATTAATTTTAATAAGGGCGTAAAATCCCCCCTTAAATCCATGTCAAAGGAGGACTAAACAACGAAATTGTTTGCAATCTTTCATGCGCCGTTCAACAATGTGTGCAATCTTTGATACAACAGGCTAGATTCAGGCGATATCTGGCTTAAATTTACATGACATATTCAATTATTTTCTGTCAATTCTATCATTCGCTTTATGTGCATTAAATAATGCAGAAAATTCAATGTTTGCTTTTATCTGTGTACAGATCAGAGCTTAAAAATATCATATTCAATTCTCAAATTGAGTCAAAATATTAGTCATCACGCAATGTTTCTAGCGAACGTGAAGTAAACACAAATTTGCCTTCATGAATCTCTTGTGCAAGATGAGTCAACTTGTTTTGTGTTGCTTTACTTTGATCATTCATTCGTTCGAGAAAGCAGTGAATGTACCTAAGTGCAAACAACTCATTCAATTTCAACGTTCTACCGTGAAGACGAAAGAACAGTCATTCATTTGGAGAATCAATGAAGTCGAAAAAACCAAAACTTCTCGAATCGATCCTGCAAATGCCTTTTCTCGAACAAATTCCCCACAAACTCTGAAGCGGTTTCGGCCATTTGGCCTTTTGGCTTCCTTTGCCTTCAGCCATGTTCGGAAATACTTGAAATCCTGTGGCAAAAAAAAATCACTCACGAACGCGAAAATGAATGAATGGTTACCAGAACATTCAGTCAAACAACCAAAATTTCTTGAGGCTTGAATAGCCGTGTGCTTTGCTGTGGTGTGAATGAGTTGTGTGGAACACAAGCACAACGGAATGACTGAGCATAGCAAAATAAGTAAACACGAATATATTGCGTGACTAATAGAACGAAATGAAGAGAGCGAAAATTGTACCTACTGAATATTTTTTTTACTCATCGTTCACGACGGGTGTCAATTTTTTCGAGCTCTGGTACAGATTACAGATTTTTAGAAAAAAGCAGATTTTACAGATTTTTGAAAAATCTTCTCTTTTGTTGCAATTTTTGATCGTTTTTAAATAACCATATTTGGAAATCCCATTGAGCCGCATACAAAGTTTGTCCGATATTCATCGACATACCGAAAGGATTGCCGTTCCGAAGGCATCAATCAAATTAACCTCGGTGGACAATATCCATTTCAATTCTGCATAGAAAAAAATAATTAATTTTAACAAGCGCGTAAAATTTCCCCTCGTGTGATTCCAAGCCAAAGGAGCGTAAACAACGATATTGTTTGCAATCTTTCATACAACTGGCTAGATTTAGGCGTTATCTGGCTTAAATTTACATGAAATATCTCACTATGTTCTGCCAAATCTAGTATTCCCTTTATGTGCATTAGATAACGCAGAAAATTCAGTGTTTCTTGTTATCTGTGTGTGTTAGAACTTCACAAGCATCGGGTAAGTCACCTGTGGTGGATATTATCAATCTTTACAATCAACAGGTGTGTTCTTGTATGTCTAGTACGAATTTGCAGTCGTGTCTCACCACAGCCGATACATCATTCTGTAAGTGGCCTTACTAATATCTTGTCCTACTTTACGTTTTATGACATTGTGAGATGTCTCTTCGAAGCGCTATTTTTATTAATCCCACTGAATAACTCGATAAATCCACTAGAAATACTACACCGCAAGTCTTAAATTATGTCAGGGGGATGGACAATTTGCGGTAGTCAATCCAAGTGCCCTAGGTGGACAGCATTTATCTCAAGAATTAACTGGTTTGCCCTACTTCTTTTGATGTCTGATTCGAAAACTTTGATTCTCAGGTTTGATGTTAGACAATGTTATTGCGTCGATAGCAGAAGGTACCGATTCTTGTATAGTATTGACAACAACGAGAGCAAACATAAAATTTATACATTACTAATTAGTTTTTATTGTGTATACTGCGCAACATACATTACGAATTACGTTTTTACTGCGTACAGTGCATCACATTTAAATTATAATATTTTGAAAATAGAAATATCTTCCCAACATCATGGGATCCCAGTAGTGCACTGCAATTTCTGCTAGAACCTAAGATGTGAAGAGGTCCGATAGTGCTCGGCAGGTTATGATATTGAATAGAAGTAGTTTGAAATTGAGCGTAGGGCTTTTGTTAAGTAGTATTTCGAAGCTGAAATTGGTGTTCACTACTGGGTTACCATGATGTTGGGAATAAATATCCAATTTCAAAATATTATAATTTAAATTTGATGCAATGTACGCAGTAAAAACGTAATTCGTAGTGTATTCATTCCATGATGGGGTTTCCGTCAAAACATGCTGTTAAGAGGATAAGCATACAACACCTTACCGGGTTTCTCTCAGAGGTTGTTAAGTAACCAATTACAAGAAAAACACTACTGGTAAAAATAGGAAATTGTGTTTTCAAAACCTCTAGTTGTAAATTGATTTTCATCACATGTGGTCTTTAGGGAGTGTAAAAACAGAGATTTCACATCACTAGAACCATTCTGTGCCATTGACGGTATTCGAGCACGATCAAGCGCATACATTTTTACCAGTCAAAGTGGCTGCCTTGACCAAGCAAAAGTGTGTGCATTTGCTTCGAAATACTGCTTAACAAAAAGCCTACGCTCAATTTCTAACTACTTCTATTCAATTTCATAGCCTGCCGAGCTCTATCGGACCTGTTGTCGAAC
Organism: Aedes japonicus; assembly: GCA_034211315.2. Classification (NCBI taxonomy): domain Eukaryota; kingdom Metazoa; phylum Arthropoda; class Insecta; order Diptera; family Culicidae; genus Aedes; species Aedes japonicus. Next base: position 139,603 of record JASCZW010005623.1, read on the forward strand.
TCGCTGGGCACACTGATTGTGAGGCTTCTAACCAGTCCCCTGAACAACCACTAATCAAAACTGCTATCGAGCACTCCCTCAACACCACGTCAAAGCAGGGGACAGAGTGATGTGAACCGGAAAAAGATGCGTTTCTAACCTATTATTAAATTCAATAGCTGTACTCCATATGTTAGTGATAAGTTTACTTAAAATTAAAACCTCAAAACACATTTCTCTATCCGAGGCAAAAACACTGAAAATGTTAAAACCCTTTCATATCTATATAAAAATACTGTTTGACAAAATAAATTTCAGCTTTGAAGCTGCTATATTGACAACTGTAAGAACGATGTTTAATCGAGTTTTCCCTCGGAGTTTCCAACATACTACAATGATTTTCAATCCCGGAGTAGGATTAAAAACTACCCGTTAACAATGCAATATTCGTAGGATATCAGGCATTGCAAGAAGTGCACCAGACCAGAAGATGCCGATAATATGGTCGCTTGTGACACATGCAACGCCATTATGGATGTGCGGGCGTCTCCGATTCAATAGCTGGTTCGAATCGGTCATGGACGTGTGAAAATTATAAGCGACAATCCGTAGAGGTTCGACGATTTCAACGTCTACATCAGCGTCAAACAAGAAATCACGTCAGGTTCAGCTACGTTTAGAGTTTCTGGAACAGCTGTATCAAATCAGAATGAAAAAGTTGGAAAAAGAAGAGCAACATTTGAAAGAGCTATTCGAAATAATGAATGAGTTCAAAGCGGAATCGACTAGAGAAATGGTTGGAGCAAGAGAACATCGTAGTCCCGGAAAGGGAAGTCTGTTTCAAGGAAGTTGGATAAGCAAGCCTATGCCAAGTGTGGGTTGAAAATTGCATCTCTAACTTCGCTGAAGAACATTTCATCCCGTACCGATGGTGCAGATCCAACAGTCTCATCGAAAGTACAGGACTCTGCGTCAGTTCCTCCAGTTAGTAAGTGTATGCAACCATTCGAATGCATCCCTTCAGTATAGACCACCAGACCCGGATTGGTTTTCAACACGTATGTAGCAAAAACTACGGAAGTAAGAACAATGATTGTTCACGATAGTACATATCTACCATGTTTTCGTGCACCAGAGAATGAACCGATCGTTGTTGGATTAACTCACAGCAAGCACTGACTACCAGCTAGTTATTACGGCAACGGTATTGACACACCACGAAATGAAGAATTCGGGATACAATCAGCCACATCAACGAAATCGCAGAACTGCCATCCTGAGCCGGTTCCGCCCGGCCCAACAACATCATAGTTAGCAGCTCGACAAGTCATGCCACGAGATTTGCCATTTTTTCTCGGTTCCCCGCGGACTGGCTTCCTTAGTGTTTCAAGCTTATTGCTTTCGCAATTAGCTTTTTGCTTGCTCTTAATTTAGTGTTCTAAATGCACTTTTACAGTTATTAATCAAGAACTTTCGATGAAAGGTACAATTTTTTGCATTAGTATGATTGTGTGGCAAGTACAACAATACCCTATATGCCCAGGGAGTCGAGAAATTTTCCTTAACGAAAAATTCCTAGACCAGACCGAGAATCGAACCCAGTCACCTCCAGCATGGTGTTGTTTTGTAGCCGCGCCTTTACCGACTGAGCTAAGGGAGGACCCCGAGGACTGGCCCATATTTTTTATAGTAGCTTCATCAACTCCACTCGATCTGTGGTTACAGTGACTCTGAAAATTTAGCAAGGCTCCAACGGTGCCTTCTAGAAACTTCGCTGGACTCTGTTAGAAGTTGCCTATTGCTACCCTCATCAGTAGATGGCGTTATAGCTACACTTCGAATGCTTTATGGTAGACCAGAAATTCTCATCATCGCACTCGCAAAGCGCGTACGGGTTTCGCCACCCCCGAAAGCGGATAATTTGAAGTCGATTGTTGTGGATTACGGCTTGGTAGTTCATAATCTGATAGATCATTTGAACATAGCATAACAACAGACTCACTTGGAAAATCCACTGCTGTTGAACATATTAGTAGAAAAGCTACCGACGAACTTCAATTTACAGTGGAGTAGTTTTAAAAAAGGGCAGACTGACGTCAACTCAGTGACATTCAACAAATCTGATGGTCAACCTAGATTCCTACCAAGCAAATCCGAAGGGAAATCGCTCCGACGAACAAAAGGAAAAATTGTTCGTTCATGCACAAGGGGCAACGAGTGAACCAGATGAAGAAAAGCGGGACTTGGAAGGCATACCCCAGGACCGGTTCGACAAAGTTCGCTCCTATTGCGAAGAAGCCTATGATTCCATAAACAGCTGCCAATCCTTCAAATCGTTGACTGTTGATGCCCATTGGAGAGCAATCCGTAGGAAGAATCTGTACCATGCCATTCGAAGAAGGAATGTGACCTTGAAGGTTATGAATCACGCCATCATGAACGTATACATGCTCAACAGTCAGAACATACTCATCCAGCCTCGAACGATACGGTACAAGCTAATCAGAATCATCACCAGAGTCATTCGTTCTCACTGTTCCGATACCTAACCGTGCAGATATTTGGAAATGGTGAAGTCGCTTATATATTCGCTTTTCTGGACGAAGGATCGAACTCAACATTCCTCGAAACGAAAGTCACCGATCAACTAGGTATATGGGTAATGGTCCACTTCCTCGCTTTGGCCTTCATGGTCCGGGAATATCTCTAGAGAAAAGAAAGGATCAAAGTGTATCAGTTTGACAATTGCCGCTATGAATTCGAAGAACAAGTACTCCATCGATAACGTATTGACCGTCGATGAGTTGCATTTACCAAAACAGTCCCTCAACTATGAAAGTCTGGCTGAACACTTCCCGCATTTGGCCGGGTTACCACTTCAGAGTTATTTGGAAGCCGTTCCTCGTATGATTATTGGACTGCAGCATGTGTGCCTGCTTTCTGCATTAAAAACTAGGGAAGGGAGGAATGCAGGACCAGTAGTCGTTAAAACTCGATTGGGATGGTGTGCCTTTAGAAAAGAATGTGGTGGGCAACGTCTAACGGAGAAGTTAAACTTTCATCTCCGTGAAACTATGACCAATCAGTCTTTACACGAGATTATGAAGTGTTACTTCGCTGTCGAGGAGAGTGCATTCACTTTAAACCCAGAAGCGGAACGAGCATTACAAGTACTGGAACAAACCAATATTCGGCAGAGTAATCGCTACGAAACAGGGCTACTATTCAAGATTGATTACAAAAATTTCCCAAAAACACATGAAGAAAAGCGTCTATAACGGACTTGCTACGCAAGTACAACCACAGATCGAAAATAACATTGAAAAGGTTATGCACAAAAGGCAACAATGGAGGAACTACAGAAAACAGACCCACGGTGTGTTTGGTACCTCCCTCTAAGAGTGGTAGTCAGTCCAAAAAAAACTAGGAAAAGTTAGACTAATCTTGGACGCAGCTGCAAAGGTGCAAGGTGTCAGCCTCGACGATCTTCTCCATAAGGGACCCGACATTCTTCTGTCGGTGATAACAGTGATCCTACGATTTCGAGAAGGCAACATCGCTATTTGTGAAGACATCTGCGAAATGTTCCACCAGATTCTGATCCGACCTACTGATAAGCAATATCAACGATTTTTGTGGAGAAACAACCCAGCTGAAGAAATCGGAATATACATCATGGATGTCGCAACCCTTGGCGCAACATTTCCGACATGTTCGGCGCTATTCTTAGAATATAAGAACGCCGAAGCACACGTATCGTCCCATCCAAGGGCTGCCAAAGCTATCATTGAAAATCATTATGTGGACGAATTCCTCGATAGCACCTGATACGGTGGAAGAAGACGTACAGCTCGTAGAACAAGTAAAAGCTATACACGCTTCGGCAGGTTTTGAAATCAGAGAGTTTAAATCAAATGCACCAGAAGTCCTCGAAGCAATCGGAGAAACGGAAACGGGTTCATCGGGGAAGCCTATCACATCGAACAAGCAGGGAAGGGCCGACCGAGTATTGAGATTATTCTGGGATCCAGTCAAAGACATTTTTACATTTGATGCGTCATGCCTGAGCAATCAACAGCTTCTCTACGGATGTGTAACACCCACAAAAAGGCAGGTGCTGCAACTAGTCATGAAGTTATTCGATCCTCTAGGATACATCTCGCACTATACGATCCATGAGAAAATTCTTTTGCAGGAGATCTTGAGAAGTGGAACGAATTGGGATGAACCGATCGCCGATAATCTGCTTGATATGCGGTACCGATGCGGTACCAGAGCTATTGGCACAAGTTGGGAAAGTGCAGGTTCCACGATGTTATTTTGCAGACGTGCCGTCCAATTTCCTGCAAGAACTGCAAGTAAATGTATTCGTGGATGCCAGTGAACCCACCTACGCATGCATGACTTACGTACGACTGGATTGTTCCGAATCGGTCGACTACGATGGGCTGGGCATGGCGTAAGAATGATTCTCTAAAACGAACCGACGGGTTCAAGAAGAAGAGGCGTGCAACGAGTTAGGTGGATCGATCAAGTAGAAGGCGACTTGCGGACCTTCCGCAGACAGCGAGGCTGGCGAGGTACAGCCATGGACCGAATACAATGGAGACTTCTATGGAACTTCTATGTACAACAGAAGCCACACCGGCCTTGGTCTCATTGGCAAGGTAAGGTAAGTACTTTTGTAACGCGATAAAAAGCAGAAGCTTTACTCAATTTTGATGGAATTCAATTCATCGTGTAATTCAATACACTGACAGGACGACTGTGATTTTTTATCCGAGTCAAAACAGTTTGAGTTTAGGAAAATGAAGCGAATTGACAAGGACACTACACTCTGTTCAGCTAGCTTAGGACTACCCGATATTTTCTCTATATGATGAAAAAAATACTTATGTTTTGAACATACCCTACTATATTATGTTTGTATTAGTGAACGCAGTATAATGAAGTGGTGGTGACAGATGTCCACTTCAGGATCTGTGTTTATTCAGTCATAATCATGTTTTTCGGTGTCCAGTTAAGTTAGAACTACTTGCTTTCTACGTGAGTTTTGAGTTTTTTGTGGCGCTGAAAATCATAATGTCGAGGGGAGACCCTAGCAAAAGAAAATAACAAACTAGTACCATATACATACTAAGATTTTTTTACAGAAACCTCTAAAGTTCTACCGAATTCTCAACAGCTAAACGTTAGGTTATCCGATTTAACGGATTTCGGTTAAATTTTACAGATATCTGTAAAAAATTTACCGGATTTCGGTAAAATTAAATCGAAATCCGTAAAATCGGATTTCCGAACGTTCAGCTGTTGAGAATTCGATAAAGTTTTACAGATTTCTGTAAAATAATCTGAGTGAGTAAGTAACAAGTTCTGTTATCCCAGATATCGTTTTGATTTACGCTGTTATCGCATAACAAAATAAGTTATCACCATTAGCTGATATTGTTATCATGTGTTATCATTTTCAACAAACATTTATTTACGAATGTTTTAAGTTGAATGCAAAATCATAAATCTTAACAGCGTATTTGAATAAAAAATTACGCTTTTTATCAAAAAAAGGTTTCATTTTTTCCATAAATTTGCTTACAATACAGGATTTGTTATCAAGATGTTCGCAGAGATAACAAAATAAGCTAGTATTATGATATTCAACGAATATTTTTAACGTAGGACTACGTTTCTCTTTGCTGTACGGGATTTGATTTAAAAATTTAGAAAAATGATAGCGTTACGCTAAAGTGAAAGGTTTTTGAACGCTTATAACTATCGTTTGACTTAACAAAAGGACTTCATGTATACACCATTTGATCAGAAAAACTTACAAAAATTTTGTACTGAATTTACATTTAAGTGCTATTAGTAGTTCAATTTTTTACTTAAAAATGGCTTTTGCTCACATACAAATCTCCCTATGAAAAGATTGAAAATATGTTTTCCCTATCCAGGTCCTCAAAAACGGATAACTGCTTTCTTTTTATTTCATTTAGTTTCATTCCATGATTAATACAGAAATACCCATACCCCTCAGCACCAAAATTATTTTTTGCGTTGTTGCTGGTGTCTGATTTTAAAATTGAGGCCCGTTCCCTCTTTGAAATTTTGCTTCGTACTCTTTTTGTAGTATATATATATATATATATATATATGTATATATATATATATATATATATATATATATATATATATATATATATAAGGCGAGATGAGCCGAAATGATTTAAGTTTTCGACACGAGCTCTCAGCTGGTTGTTTGAACAGGGCTTTGCCCACCCGGTTGTGGTATGGGACACAGAGTATAGCAAAATTGGCTAATCGGACAGTTACCGGTTTTCATGTCTATCCAATGCAATGATAAAATTTCCGGCCACTGAAAACTGGCCATTCGTCCCTTAGATATCATTTCGGTTCGTCTTGCGTGCGATATATTAGCGTTGTATAGCATGGCCCAGAAAGATGAGGATCACGATAATGCAGTATGGAGCAAAATTCATAAGACGGATTTGGACGGACGGATCCAAAGCAAATTTATAGAACTATTTAATTAACATTTTAACCAAACATGTGTGCGATGATACGTAAAAATTAGATGATACCATTACTACGATAGATCAACGCGGTCTTCGCGAGCCTTGCAGTTATATCCCTGATATAGACCATCACTACTTTTTTGTTATTTATTCTGTTATTTTGGCTATTTATTCAGCCTCAATGATAACATATTCAGTGATCGAAAAATGATAACCTGGTATTAGAATTTGTTTTCAATTTGGTTTAATCCTTTGCTCGGGAAGGCACTCACCGATAAGCAGAGAGGTAAAATTGAAACATTCCGTTGGGAAAAAAGCTCGCTTCCTGTGCAGATGCATGGTAGGCAAGGGGGGGGATACCCCTTGACTGGTTATCCCCCCTCCTTGCCTACCCTGTACCTGGAGTAGCTTGGTAAAAGAATGTGTGCTCGATCACATGCATCTTTAAATTTCACAGCCTGCCGTACTCTAATGGAACTATCAAAACTTTCTCTTCATTTCTTCGTTCTAGCAATAAATGACTATCCACTCCAAGAGCCTCTCATGTTGATGGGAAATTATCTACTTCTGACAAATTTCATCAATGTAAACACGATGAACTCAATAAAACATCAACAGCTACTTCTAAACTTCTTAAATGTTGTTTAAATTTTCCTAAAACTTAGGTGGTCCTAAGCTAACTGGACAGCGAGTAGAGTTCTGGTTATTCAAAATTACTACGAGGGACTGTCTTGTAGACATATTCCTGAGGACGATCTGCCACGATCCGGAACCAGAAGCGGCCCTGTGTTTTCGTTATCTTAAATTTTAAAATTCTTTCCCTATGCTTATTTCAAAATTCGCTCAACAGCTAACTATGCTTTTATTTAAACAAATCATAAGTTCTGTTATTATATTAAGTTCGAAGTTAATCATACGCCCGTCCCGGAAGACTAACGGTTTTGAAAAGGTTTTAACATGGACATTCAAGACATTGAAGTTTTATTATGAATATCATAAGTTAGCTAAGAGAACACTTGCAGTTCAAGAGTTCTAGTTTATTATCTACCACATACAACTTTCATACAAATACAGACATTAATGCTGTCATAAAACCATGATAAAACGAGAATAAATCCACTAAGTATTTTGATTGATTCTTGGATATTCACTACATAAAATTTGCAAGTAAAATTTGGCGTGGCAAAGTAATGTTAGATATGGCTGCGTTGACGGTAAGTTCCTAATGGTGGGAAGTATTTGCGCCACTAAACTCGAGCGAATTCAAAGTGCATTTCATCCCTATAATAAGTTTTTCAGGGACTTTTGCTGTCAAACGTAACTTAAGTGATTCAAATGTTTGATGATGTTGCTCGCAACGTTTCAACAATTTTTGATAGATTTCCCAAACGCTTATCAAATGATAAGATATAATTTTCGCATTTGCTCAGACCCTTTTTTCAGAAATTCGTCACTCGAAGGGTTCACATTTTTTTCTTCTCGTTTTGCCCCCGTTGAAATACATAAGCGACATTCCCACAGTTCAAGTGTACACCCTCCGCCTAGTTCAGTTCCAACTTTTGCCACGAAAATGCTGCTCCACACCAGGATTGGTAGATAGGAAGGTACATACAAAAAGCCCATCGAAGTGAAACACTCCGTTCTGGCAGCAGCAGCAGCGACAGCAACGACGTGACGATTCTGCGTCGAACCTGACTGACGTTCACCTTTGGCTCCCTTTATGTGCTATATGGTTGCTAGTTTTTGCCCAGTAGTCCTCCTTCTTCCACTAGTCCACTGTAACCTAGGTATGTACTACTTGACTTTCCACACATTGAAACGCGTCTGTATTGGTGATCCAGCGGTCAGCACACTTGAATCCTTATGTTACTAGCCGCTGACTCCTATGGGGTCAGTTCACTCAACTTTAAACTCGTTTCTTCTTCGCTGTGCGGTTTTTCCTCGAAATTGTTGTTGATGTTTCGTGCACTACTTGTTATAAACACTGACTTTTTTGTGAATTAGATTCTTTGAATAATCCTCTTTGTGAAGAACACTATCTACTTCAGGTCACCAAACTCACTCTTAAGATATTGAAATTTATAAAACTTTCAATCAAGTCTAACTACACTGACAGTTTTCTATCAATAAAATCCTTTGAAAAAAAAACTTTAAATTATCACTTTAAAATGGCCCACTTCAATCAGCACGGATGTGTCCAATTACGCATAAACTTTAAAATCAACTGAAACTCCCAGCTTCGACGACGGTTCCGATGTCAACTAGTCCTGCAAACGATCCCAGCTAGACTGACCGGACCGCGGACGGTGCCCAACGCCGATACGTCCTCTGTGCAGGTAAAAGCGCGCTTCTAGCAACTGGCCTTCGCCAGCCAGCCACCTCATTTTCCTCACCTTCATTCTAGCAGTGGCAAGCAAACCCACGTGTGTTGGTGGTGCCTAAGCTTTCAAAGAACACACGATTTTCTTCCACAATTCCCACAGCAACCCACCGAGAAAGCAACAACTTTGCGCACTTTTGCCACCCCACCATCATGGCCGCTCGGGGGATGATGGGGAAACGAAATACGAGCTTTTACTTCACCGAAATGTATAGCGCAAGCAGAGCCTCGCTCGGTTTCTGCAGTTATTCTTGTATTGAGGAGAGCATGGCACAGATGGATAACGATGGAAAATGGCACAAACATATTTTAATGTTGACGAAAGCAGCAAGGACGAAGACGATGACGAAGACGACGACAGCCAACAAAACGATTAATATTTTTTTTACAACCTGAGACTGGTGATTCGAATATGGCTCCGGCCTTCAGGCCGACAATAAACATCACTTTTGTAATAATTAGAAATTTGGTGTATTACACAGTCGTAACGCTTTGAGCGATGAAAGAGTGGAAGCAACGACAAGAATGAATCGAATTCTATTGAATTCGCACATGTTTCTTCTTCATGAATGACAATCAAATTTCAGAACTCTCTCGATCGCAGTAGCCTTGAAATGAAAATGCCCAGTACAGTCAATTCCGGTGCCCTTCCGACAAGAAAAGAAATACTAAATTCGAGATCAATCACAGGAAAATTCTCCTGTTTTGAACCGATGCGATTAAATCAGGTAAATGAAAGCTTTCCTTTTCAATAGTGTGGGCCTGGCTTCATTTCTCATCATGATTGAAAAAAAAACCCAAATTGAAACCGCTGCAATGTAGGGTAACTGCTCCTAAAAACAAGATTTGGTCCTATATTCATACTTCGCTGAATCATTTTTTTTCGTAAACCTGTTTTTCAAGTTGAAAGTCCGTTTCAGTTAGTATTTGCCGGATTATGGTGTGCCTAACTGGTGCGCCTCTAGTTGTGATGTGATGTGACGAGAACCCACCATCAGTGCAAGGCCCAAGTAACAAAACTGGTTATGTTATGATCAAAAGTTTATCTTCAAGACATGATCTCATGTATTTTTCCAGTACACAAAACTTATTTTTGGTATCTTATTTTACCAAAATAGCGCAATAAATCGATCTATTTGAAACATCTTTCAGGTCACACAAGGAGTTTTTAGATACAGATTAAAAGCTTATAATACGTTCTCAAGATACTTTGAATAACATGCTTCCAACATAATGATGTCTTATCTAGGTAGTTGCTAGCATCACAATAACCAATAGGTTATAATCAAATTATTAAAAAGAGAACATAAATGCTGCAATTCAATCCAACAAGTGTCAAACTAGCAGACGTAAACGCAAATTGAATTTGACAGTAAGGTTTGTTATGAGTATGATGAAGTCGTTTATGAAATCTCATTATTTTTCGTTAATGTTTCATATCGATTAAAAAGCTGACGCAGCCCATTTACCAGATATCATCTTAAGAAACGGTTACACAATTGGTCTAACTACATGAAACACAAACAAATTTTTCGGAACTAAGGCATGCAATAAGCACCATCAGCAGTTGATTCATGTGATAGTCCACAAGACATTGCGCTGTTTTGGTTATATTCGAGCCGAAAATTAAGTCAACATCCTCTCAAAATTAAGACAACATCCTCTCAACTTGTATACGACAAAATATGTTTTTAATTTCACTCTTAATAATCTTGTGCAACAAAATGCAACAAAATCAAGATTACTGACCAAGAAGGTGTTTTGGTATTACTTCGGGGATTACCTATGTCTGTAGGTTGACCCGAGAGAATAGCCTACGTGATGGCTTGTTGTAGCAGGGCCAGTTGATCTCAATGACAGGGCTCGTAGAGGATTTTGTAATAGTAAAAATAGTGACCAAATCTATCTATATATATAAATGGATTTCTGTCTGTCCCTGTCTGTCTGAACCTCATAGGCTCGAAAAACTACTGAACCGATCAGCGTGAAATTTTGTATGGAGAAGGTTTTGGAGCCGGGAAAGGTTCTTATGATGGTGTGAGACACCTCCCTTCTCTAGAAAGGGGGGCTCCCATACAAATGAAACACTCTTTTCTACATAACTCAAGAACTAATCAAGTAAAAGAACCCAAATTTAGCGTGCAGAAGTTTTAGGAGGCAATAAATGTTTCTATGGTAGTTTGAGACCCCTCCCCTCTCTAAAAAGGGAGGCTCCCATACAAATGAAACAGAAGTTTCTGCATAACTCAAGAAATAATCAACCAAAATGGAATCAAATTTAGCATGTGGGGGCTTTTATACAAATGAATCTGAAATTTCTGCATAACTCTAGATCTAATAAAGCAAATGGAACCAAATTTGGCTTGCGGGGATTTTAAAAGCAATAAATGTTTCCACGATAGTTTGAGACCCCTCCTCTCTCTCTGGTAGGGATGGGGGGGGGCTCCCATACAAATGAAACACAAGTTTTTGCATTACTCGAGAACTAATCAAGTAAATGGAACCAAATTTGGCATGTGGAGGTTTTTGAAGGCAAGAAATGTTTCTAAGGTGACTCGACACCCCTCCACCCTCTGTAAGAGGGGGGCTCTCATACAAATGAAACACAAATTTGTGCATAACTCGAGAACTAATCAAGCATATGAAACCAAATTTGGCATGTGGAGGTTTTTAGAGGAGAGAAATGTTTCTTTGGTAGTTTGAGACCCCTTCGCCATCTGGAAGAGGGCGGGAGGGAGGTTTCCACACAAACTTTTGCATAACTCAAGAACTAATCAAGTAAATGAAACCACATTTGGCAGGTGGAGGTACTTGAAGGCAAAAAATGTTTCTATTGTGGTTTGTGATTCCTCCGCTCACAGAAAGAGGGGTCTCTCATAAGAATGAAACACGAATTTCTGCATAACTCGAGAACAAATCAAGCAAATGGAACCAAATTCTGCATCTGGAGGTTTTTGAAGGAAATAAATGTTTCTAAGGTAGTTTGAGACCCCTCTGCCTTCTGGAAGGGGAGACTCCCACAAATATGAAACATAATTTTTAGCATAACTCGAGAGCCAATGAAGCAAATGAAACCAAATTTGGTATTTGGAGGTTTTTGGAGACTAGAAATGTTTCTATGGCAGTTCAATCAATACCCCTCCCCATTTGAAGGGGGAGGGTCTTCCATACAGATTAAACGCAACTTTCTGCATAACTCGAGAACTAATCAAGTAAATGAAACCACATTAAGCATATGGGGGTTTTTGGAGGCACGATTTCTATAATCATAAAAATGAATTTCTGTCTGTCTGTCCGTCAGACCCCTATAGACTCGGAAATTTCTGAACCGACCAACGTGAAAATTTGTATGAAGGGGTTTTTGGGGCTGGGGAAGGTTCTTTGAGACACCTATTTTCTCAGGAAGGAAGGCTCTTATAAAAATGTGACACAAGTTTCTTCATAACTCGAGAACTAATCAAGTAAATCGAATCAAATTTGCCATGTGAGGAGTTTTGAAGGCAAGAAGGTTTCTATGGTGGTTCAAGACCCCTCCTCTTTCTGAAAGAAGAGGGTGCTTTCATACAAATGAAATTCAAATTTGTGTATAACTGGAGAACTAATCAAGCAAATGGAACCAAATTTGGCATGTGTGGGGTTTTGAAGGCAATGATTGAATGGTGTTTTGAGAAACCACCCCCTTTGGAAGGGAGGACTCCCATACAAATGAAACACAAATTTCTACCAAAAATGAGAATTATTCAGGTTACTTAAACACAAAACGTGTATTTCTCGGATAAGAAGCATGTTTTTATAGAAGTTTGAACCCCTGCTTTTTCAAAAACAACTCATTTTATTTTATTTAGTTGCAAGCGTAGCAGCGCACGCACCGGGTTCAGCTAGTAGTGAATAAAAATTGATATCCAAATTTCAGCATTTTTTCAATCTTTTATACATTTGTTGTATAAGTACAGTAAAATTAACTAAATTAACACCCCGTTTGCAAAAATGGGTAATACTGCGGCGCAGTGTCCCTTTTTGGATTCTTTTGTAAAGAAGCCTATAATCAAGCGAATTATATTTTCTCCACGACCTCCCGCACTTGGTCCGCAGCTCAGTTTTGCAAAGCCTGGAGCCGTATAGCGGATCTCAAAACGACGAACTTTTTCTCACAAGCCTTCGTACATAAAGTCGTTCGTTTCGAGCTACGTAATGCCACCCCTGTTCTTTACGCACGGTCGAAACGCCTACTGGCATGGCCTGTGCTAGAATTACTTCTAAAATATATTGCTTGCCAATTCCATTTTTGAGCCATTGCCATGTGATGCATCTTAAGCTGTTTTCACTGCCTCAGACACGTGAGGGTATTTAGGCTCACCTACAGCCATTTTCTTAGTAAAACCTGATTCCAATGCTCCTCATATCCTCAATTCACTCAAGTAACTTTGGCGATTTTCACACTATACTTGGAACTTTTACTGGATGCAACGGCTGCCGTTGAGCCATTGGCAATATTTTAGAAACCAGATTTTGACTACGTGCTTACCAGCAGCAACGTAATGCTTATTTGCATTGTTGAAAAAGTGGTGTTTGTTAACCTTCTTCAACTTGACCAGCTTTGCCTTTGCTTCATCCCCAACAAAAACTTTTTTCGAAGGTAATAAGTTCTCAATACTGTCCAAAATTTCCTCTGGAACTGAAGTATTCGCGGGCCACACATTAGGCTTACAATATCGACCGACCGTGGTTCACATTAACCTTTTCCAGATCAATGTATATTAGATGTATTAATAGTTTTCCACCTGAGAGAAAGCTTCCGAAAATAGCATTGAAATGGTATCAGTATGCTTATAACAGCTTTTATACTTTATAAAAGTTGTTTAGATCATATTCTACTTAACAAGTTTTGCAACTTTGCCAAAACAAAAAATCGGTTTAACAGCAGTCAAGCAAAGTCAGAAGATACTTAAATTATTGATAAATTATGAATTTTGAAAATCAACTGTATCATAAACTACTAATATTCGTCTCAGAGATTTCCTAGAAAATATATAAAACTTAAATGTACGAGCTTGGAGTTTATCCCGAATTGACCTTTGATTGAATTGAGTTCGCTTAGCTGTCGGTATACAAACAATCAAATCTAGATTCAAAATTACTAAGCGATTCATAGAAAATAAGTTCTTTATCTTATTTTTATTCGTTCCCACTTTTCTCAAATGTTTGGATACCAAAGAATAGTCCGCTATTTTCAGTATAAAATTAAATCAGTTATTCTTTTATGTACTTCTTTTTTAATTTTTATTTTTATTTTTTTTTTCTTTCTTTCTCTTTTTTTTCTTTTTTTTTCTTATTTTTTTCTTTTTTTCTCTTTTCAATTTTTCTGTATATTTTTTCTTTTCTTTCTTTTTTTTTTTTTCTATTTTGTCATTGTTTCGTTCACTGCTATCCCATCAACATTTGCACATTCCAACATTTTACGAGCGCTGAATGCCCGCTGAGATTGAACTCGGTTTTCCGGTGGGAGCAAACGATTTGACTTTTGACTTAGGTCGTTTGGCAGCTAAAAGATAAGTCGAATTCGTCAAACGGCGTACGCCAAACGTTTAAATCGCTTGCTTCCTACCAGAAACCGAGCTCAGCCGAGACGGCAATTTCTTAAGCCGCACGTTCTCAAAAAATCAAACCTGACGCGTTTCGCGTGAAAGCGAACGTGTTCAAGAGAATGAAAATCTATACCGATAAAAATGAACGATACGTCACGATTCAACTCAATGACGGATGAACTGCTTTGAAGATTGTTATCCAGTGTTCGATTCAGTAATAGGGTTCACTGGGTTTATATGTATATACAAATAACAAAAATTGTAATGAAATGAAACATATAAACTAAAACACCCTCGTGTTGTTTCTCTGGGTCAGGAGAACAAATTATCGTTTGCAAGAAAACGCATACCATATGGATCACTGCAAACACTGGTATTACAATATCTTTCACTGTTTGCTGTTGGCTCCGCAATTGTTCAAGCTGGTATAAAATACGACCGGGTCCTTTAATCCAACAGTGTTTGACTTTTGCAACCAGTATGGGATAAAAAACCACAACGAATTTAACTAGTAATTGCAAGTTTTTCAGTGCATTTCCAGGCAAGCCGTTCTTAGAGCCCCGGATTTGACAGAGGCACATTCACTACTTTCAATCATTGAGAGTGCCGGTCCTACTTTAGATTAGGAGTATTTTTGGTTCTTTTGCACAGTGTTTCCCACTTTTTCGGCGCTCTCTGTGATTCCAAAATTGCATCTGACATTTAGTTTTACCCCTGTATATGACTTTCTCCAACTTATCCATATTGCAAGGTATTTGGCATTATTTCTCTTGGATTTCAAAATGACGTCCCTCAGTTGAACATTTATATGACGTTACCGATCCAAAAGTATTCATATTGCAGGGTATTGCCAGTATTTTGCAACACAAGCCACCATTTTAGATTACAAAAAGCTGTCAAACATCGATTTACAGTCTTCATACGCCATTATTAATAAAAAAAAACATCCATATTGCAGGATGTTTGGCAATATTTCCCATTTTTCGACAACAGAGACGCCATCTTGGATTCCAAAACAGCATCGGACATCGATTTATCAGCCTAAATTGGCAGTTCCTGATTCAAAAATATCGATACTTTAGGGAATAGGCAGTATTTCTTACTTTTTGACGCAACATAAACCTTGAATTCCAAAATGACGTCAGACATTGATTTTCTACCTTTACACACCGTTTCTGATCAATAAACCGTGCACAAGCTCATTTGGTCAAGCCGTGAGCACAAAGCTCGTTTTGGTTAAACACTTCGGACTCCACACCGGTTCATAAAGCGAAACAATTGTGGATTGCTGAAGGGGTCTGGTCTAGAAAACATGAAAATTTGGAAAACCCGAAGAGGCCCCTAGTGGCTGAATGTACTGATGTGATACTTGCCTCATTGAAAGCCGAGAAATCCTCTGAACTGCAATGAGAAATCACTGGGATGTTCTATGAACCGGTTTGACAGTACATTTGCACCGATTTATATCAACAGTAAGGATGCTGTTGAGGCCACTTACAAAATGTTCCTTTGGATGAATCTGAACAGTTCATCAAGAGTGCAAAAATCACAGATCGATCAACAGTATGGTCTTGGCAATCCTTGACAGATTCAAAGAGTCCTACCTAAGAGGTCACTACATGAAAGAGCTTGTTAATTAGATTTGGTCATCCACAGCGACGAGGAGCTGAACAATCTACTGCTACAAAGTTACCATGAGTACAGAGTGCTGTCATGCCAGGCATCAATGCCATATTGCTGCCCTGATGTAACGTTGCATTAACAAAAAATGGACTTTTTCGGATGGGGATAAAAAAAACGCTAAAACAGATAATAGCTTTTGATAAATTTCCCATGGAAGGTAATTATTTAAGCTTACTTTGCAAAAAATACTACGCCAATGCGAGCGGCCTTCGGGCAGTTAACCGGAACATTTGCCATGGCGGACAAAAACATGCGTGTAGGCATGTTTTTGAGTTTTTCTTCATTTTATGTATCAATTCCTCCTCAGTTTTCGACAAAATTGTTGGAGTAGATCTTACACTTCAGGTTGACCCAGAGATTCTCGATGGGTCACAGCTGAGGACGTTCGGCAGGTTCGCCGACTTGGATACCACATCGATATTCAGCCGCTCCATCTCCTCCAACGGCCGCTTCCCGGTAGAGGGCCGATGCCAGATCCGGCCAGAACACCGCGTCTTCGCCCTTATGATATTTCTTGATGAACGACGTCACTTCCGGCAGGCCTTTCGTACTATAAATTTCCCCGTTCACGGCCAGTCCGGAGCGAAAGATGAGCGGCTTTGACATTCCCTTCTTGCTGATTGTCAGCCACAACAGCACCTTCTTGGGAACTTGGTGTATGAAATGAACTTCACCTCGGAGCTCACTTCCTTCGTGGGGAATGTATAATACGAAGTACCCTACCAGTCGTTGCCATCAGGGTGAGATGAGTCTCGTCGTCCATCACCACCGCCACGTCGCGATTCGCCGGGAAAATCTAGTTGACTATCTTATTCAGCCGCTGCCGCTGCGTCATTGCCTGCAGCTCGAAACCAGTGGACGCGACTTCCGCCTCCTGACATGTACACGGTGTTCAATAGGTTCAATTACAAGTTTTCATCATTGCGTAGGTATGCGCCATGTACATATTCTGCATTGGTATTGGTGTCAGCTTTAGCTTCATTCATACGCTACCGAATGTGCGCGGTGTTGACATTCTGTTAGTTGTTGTTCGTTTGTTACGCGCGATGAAAGAGTATCGGGACTTCGTAATTAAGCGTTTTTGAACGGTGAGCGACCCGGCGATATATTCCGGCTGCTGAAATCGCATGGGGTCAAGCGGAACTTTGTCTACACGACCATCAGGCGATACCGGGAGACGTCCTCGACCAATGACCGTGCGAGATCCGGTCGGCCGCGTTCAGCGAGGACGCCACGGGTCATCAAGATCGTGAGGGAGCGAATTCGGCGCAAAAGAACCGCTCAATCCGGAAAACGGCTGCAGATCTCAACGTTTCCATTGGAACCGCTCCACCATACTCACCAAGGACCTTGGTTTCAGGCCTTACAAAAAACGTAAGGTCCATGGCGTTTCGGAGGCTACCAGCAAAAAGCGGTTGGATCGAGCTAAGAGGATCCTCTCTCGGCACGCTGGTCAGGAGTTTGTTTTTCGGACGAGAAACTGTTCGTGCTGCAGCAGCCGTACTGATGTGCAAAATGACCGGGTGTGGGCGCCATCGAGGACAGCATTCCTGAATCCAATATAAACATCCCTCGGTTCCAAAGTGCCGCGTCGGTGATGGTTTGGGGGGCAGTATGCAAACGTGGTAAGCTACCCTTGGTGTTTATTGAAAAAAACGTCAAAATCAACGCGGCGTACTACAAAACTGAGGTTTTGGAAAAGGTTGTTGCCCCCAGTCTCCGAAGCCTCTACGGCGATGAGCACTACGTGTTCCAGCAGGACGGTGCACCAGCCCATACGGCAAATGTGGTTCAAGCCTGGTGTCAGGACAATTTAACCGACTTTCTGGACAAAACTTTGTGGCCTCCCAGCTCCCCGGACTTGAATCCTCTCGACTTTTTTGTTTGGTCCTATATGATGGCGAAGCTGAACGAATACAAGGTCAGCACTTTGGATCATTTCAAGACGGTAATTCTCAAAATCTGGGACGAAATGCCCATGCAGTCCCGTGCGTGCCGCCTGCGACGCGTTCGAGAAACGTTTGAAGCTCGTTAAGGAGTACAAAGGGGGTCATTCCAAGAGAAATGTTGTAAACGTTCCTTGTAAACATAGCTTTCAATAACATAAATCAAAAAATAAAAAAACATGTTTTCATTTTTTAACAAATTTTGAAAGTGTATCCGAACTTATTGAACACCGTGTATGTTCATTGTTTCGACAGGTACTTTCTAGAACCATCTCTGCCAAGCACGCACGCAGTATGATAGCCACTTTTCCCGCTTGGTTTTCTCTTCAGCATCCTTTGGAGCTTCTTACGTCACTCAGGGTCGTCGTAGCCGTCCGGAGCCGGAGCTTTTCTTTCGATGCTCTGATTGTTGACTAATAACGTTGCCAAGATGTTGTAGATGCCCGGAACGGGCGTTGTGCTACGTCCATCAAGGTGCCGTACGATGTCCGGTTTCGACGCGGCGCGGCACACGCTGAACCAGGTTGCTTCACTGTTTTTGCCATCACGGTTAGAGTTCGACTGATAGAGCTGCGCAATTTGTCATTTTTGTCTGCTGACCCATGGGTTTACTATGTTTGATGCTGCATGAGTAAAATTTCCGTCAGTTTTCTTTAATCGGATTCTGGCCATTGGGACGAAAAGTCCGTTTAATTTATCAAGTACCAAAATAACATCCACGTCCGCTTCCGGGTGTGCTTGTATTTGAAACTCGCACCAAATTAACCGACCATGTTGCCGCGCGTTGAATTTCGTGGCACGTCACAATCAGCGTCTAGCTTGAGAATGATATCCACCGCCATTAACCTTAACGCACGCCTCCCGCATTTTGAACCAGCCCTCGTTGTGCGGCAGCTTGTAGAATGAGGGGAAAAAATCACGATAGTGAATGACCAATACGAAATAGTCGGTGACAGAAAACTCAATGTGGCTCTGGCAGTAGGAAATCGATTCGTGGCCACGTTTGGAAGGCCAGCCGTTCTTCACCAAAGCACCAACAAGGGATCAGGGCACCATTGAAAGATTAAATCCTTCCGAAATTAAACCCTCCGGTTGCTACACGTTTTGACCGATTACGCTCCAGTAGGGTCCGCAAGGTCACCCGGAGGCACCGAGGGTTGGGAAGGAAGACATTCTGATGTCGGTTGGCTCCCAGCCATCGAGACAACGGTGTAGTGTCACTGGGTAGGAGGAATATTCCTCAACTTACGACTTACGGTCGCCTTCAGGTTCCTCGGATGGGGTCCACGAAAGAAAAACGAAGGTGAAATTTCTTTCCGTTTGTGGAAAGGCCTCCTTAACGATATTTTTTCTCCGCACTGTAGTGCACGTGATGCTATATACAATAATAAGCTTTTAATTCTACTTACGTGTTTCCACGGTTGACTATCTAGAAGTAGGTAATGTACTAAACAGGCTCAACTCACTGTCAATTGTGCCCGAATGGTGGCTTAAAATAATGCGCTATCTTTTCGCAAAAAATCCACTCAAGAGAAATGTCATAACAATAAACCCAGATCAAAGCAACCTTGGATCAAGGTGGTAATTTACTACACAAAAAAAAACCATACCTTCAGTTAAAAAAAAAAAACGACCTCCGTTGTTCTCCTGCCCTAACATTTTGACACTTTCAGGTGGCATTTGCGTGAAAGTATGTGAGTAAGTTTTCATTAAACAAAATTCGCTACGAAAGGACTGGCAGCTGATACTGCGATGGGGGGACGCAGCACAGCAGATGTGAAAGCAGGCAAATTTTTCACTGTCGTCGTTGACTAATGGGTTTTTAAACGTCGGAACCTGACATTTTCTGTGCTAACTAAATTCCCCTAAACAGGGGTATTCCACCACTCACAGGTCGGCTGTTCCGA